>JAVTVY010039264.1:0-164034 GCA_036873755.1 Hanleya hanleyi | reverse complement strand
CAGATCAGCGCCCCCTGGCGGCGTAGTGAAAAACTGATTGCGACATCTTGTAGGGCACGTTGAGTATAGTCTATGTACCAAATATGGAGTCTTAATTCGTCATAGAAGTGGTTATATTTACCAGACTGCGGTTCAGACTGCAGTTCAGATCAGCGCCCCCTGGAGGCGTAGAGACAAACTAATTGCGTCATCTTGTAGGGCACGTTGAGTATAGTATATGTACCAAATATGGAGTCTTAATTCGTCATAGAAGTGGTTATATTTACCAGACTGCGGTTCAGATCAGAGCCCCCTGGCGGCGTAGAGACAAACTAATTGCGTCATCTTGTAGGGCACAGTGAGTATAGTATATGTACCAAATATGGAGTCTTAATTCGTCATAGAAGTGGTTATATTTACCAGACTGCAGTTCAGACTGCGGTTCAGATCAGCGCCCCATGGCGGCGTAGTGAAAAACTAATTGCGACATCTTGTAGGGCACGTTGAGTATAGTCTATGTACCAAATATGGAGTCTTAATTCGTCATAGAAGTGGTTATATTTACCAGACTGCGGTTCAGACTGCAGTTCAGATCAGCGCCCCCTGGCGGCGTAGAGACAAACTAATTGCGTCATCTTGTAGGGCACGTTGAGTATAGTCTATGTACCAAATATGGAGTCTTAATTCGTCATAGAAGTGGTTATATTTACCTGACTGCGGTTCAGACTGCAGTTCAGATCAGCGCCCCCTGGCGGCGTAGAGACAAATTAATTGCGTCATCTTTTAGGGCACGTTGAGTATAGTCTATGTACCAAATATCGAGTCTTAATTCGTCATAGAAGTGGTTATATTTACCAGACTGCGGTTCAGACTGCGGTTCAGATCAGCGCCCCCTGGCGGCGTAGAGACAAACTAATTGCGTCATCTTGTAGGGCACAGTGAGTATAGTCTATGTACCAAATATGGAGTCTTAATTCGTCATGGAAGTGGTTATATTTGCCAGACTGCGGTTCAGATCAGCGCCCGCTGGCGGCGTAGAGACAAACTAATTAGGTCATCTTATGGGGCTCGTTGAGTATAGTCTATGTACCAAATATGGAGTCTTAATTCGTCATAGAAGTGGTTATGTTTACCAGACTGCGGTTCAGACTGCGGTTCAGATCAGCGCCCGCTGGCGGCGTAAAGACGAACTAATTGCGTCATCTTGTAGGGCACGTTGAGTATAGTCTATGTACCAAGTACGGAGTTTTAATTCGTCATAGAAGTGGTTATATTTACCAGACTGCGGTTCAGACTGCGTTTCAGATCAGCGCCCCCTGGCGGCGTAGAAACAAACTAATCGCGTCATCTTGTAGGGCACGTTGAGTATAGTATATGTACCAAATATGGAGTCTTAATTCGTCATAGAAGTTGTTATGTTTACCAGACTGCGGTTCAGACTGCGCTTCAGATCAGCGCCCCCTGGCGGCGTAGAGACGAACTAATTGCGTCATCTTGTAGGGCACGTTGAGTATAGTCTATGTACCAAGTATGGAGTCTTAATTCGTCATAGAAGTGGTTATATTTACCAGACTGCGGTTCAGACTGCGGTTCAGATCAGCGCCCCCTGGCGATGTAGAGACAAACTAATTGCGTCATCTTGTAGGGCACGTTGAGTATAGTCTATGTACCAAATATGGAGCCTTAATTCGTCATAGAAGTGGTTATATTTACCAGACTGCGGTTCAGACTGCGGTTCAGATCAGCGCCCCCTGGCGGTGTACAGACAAACTAATTGCGTCATCTTGTAGGGCACGTTGAGTATAGACTATGTACCAAATGTGGAGTCTTAATTCGTCATAGAAGTGGCTATATTTACCAGACTGCGGTTCAGACTGCGGTTCACATCAGCGCCCCCCTGGCGGCGTAGGGACAAACCAATTGCGTCATCTTGTAGGGCACGTTGAGTATAGTCTATGTACCAAATATGGAGCCTTAATTCGTCATAGAAGTGGTTATATTTACCAGACTGCGGTTCAGATCAGCGCCCCCTGGCGATGTAGAGACAAACTAATTGCGTCATCTTGTCGGGCACGTTGAGTATAGTCTATGTACCAAATATGGAGTCTTAATTCGTCATAGAAGTGGTTATATTTACCAGACTGCAGTTCAGACTGCGGTTCAGATCAGCGCCCCCTGGCGGCGTAGTGAAAAACTAATTGCGCCATCTTGTAGGGCACCTTGAGTATAGTCTATGTACCAAATATGGAGTCTTAATTCGTCATAGAAGTGGTTATATTTACCAGACTGCGGTTCAGACTGCAGTTCAGATCAGCGCCCCCTGGTGGCGTAGAGACAAACTAATTGCGTCATCTTGTAGGGCACGTCGAGTATAGTATATGTACCAAATATGGAGTCTTAATTCGTCATAGAAGTGGTTATATTTACCAGACTGCGGTTCAGATCAGCGCCCCCTGGCGGCGTAGAGACAAACTAATTGCGTCATCTTGTAGGGCACGTTGAGTATAGTCTATGTACCAAATATGGAGTCTTAATTCGTTATAGAAGTGGTTATATTTACCAGACTGCGGTTCAGACTGCGGTTCAGATCAGCGCCCCCTGGCGGCGTAGAGACAAACTAATTACGTCATCTTGTAGGGCACGTTGAGTATAGTCTATGTACCAAATATGGAGTCTTAATTCGTCATAGAAGTGGTTATATTTACCAGACTGCGGTTCAGACTGCGGTTCAGATCAGCGCCCCCTGGCGGTGTAGAGACAAACTAATTGCGTCATCTTGTAGGGCACGTTGAGTATAGTCTATGTACCAAATATGGAGTCTTAATTCGTCATAGAAGTGGTTATATTTACCTGACTGCGGTTCAGACTGCAGTTCAGATCAGCGCCCCCTGGCGGCGTAGAGACAAACTAATTGCGTCATCTTGTAGGGCACGTTGATTATAGTCTATGTACCAAATATGGAGTCTTAATTCGTCATAGAAGTGGTTATATTTACCAGACTGCGGTTCAGACTGCGGTTCAGATCAGCGCCCCCTGGCGGGGTAGTGAAAAACTAATTGCGACATCTTGTAGGGCACGTTGAGTATAGTCTATGTACCAAATATGGAGTCTTAATTCGTCATAGAAGTGGTTATATTAATGATTTGTCTATTGAAAGCAAATACTGACTGGTCCCTCGGTTTCAACTTTGAATAGCTAACCGCTAACTGCGAACCACAGACCAAGTTATCGAACCTCATTATACTCACCTAATATCCAAAAGACTATACAGATTTGCACATGTGTCAATAACGTGTTTGCAGGACGCAATGTTTCTTTTAATAAAAACTCTATTTTCTCTTCCTTCCCCAGATGTAAATAGCGTTGATCCGACAAATCATCGGTGGAGGTTATGGATACGCCACTCTCCGTTATTCGGAAGGTTGCAGCAGCAAGGAGAATGAGGAAGCACAAATGAGACATAGTGTGCGTTATAAACTTGGTGACCGGGCATCGCATAATGGCGCCAATCTGTAATGAAGCAGAGGTAAAAAACCAAACGGTTCAATTATGGAGAAAGTATCTGAATGATAGTTATTTATTTGCTTAATACAAGCAATATGGTGGTGTAGTAATATGTACTACATCATTTATATCCCACATGATTACGCTATATGTCTCGTGCAAACACCCAATAAATATGGAAATTACACAAATCCATGATGTTACACAAATCCGCCATTTTCCATAGTATTTAGCCAGACAATATCTTTTACTCAAACTGAATATATCGCATTTCAAACATAAAAATGGCTGAACGTGTATTTCCGTTTTAAATCTTTTTTTTTTTCAAAGAAAAATAGTGAGGTATTCCGAGCTACCCTTCGTGGGCAGTTTCAAATAAAAGTTTGGAGTGTTTTTAAGCCGTAAATCTCGTGACAAAGAGCTTTTGATGGGAATATCGTAATAAAAAAATACGACAGTGGGATGAATGGAGCAAGAGATATAGCTCTAATAACTTTAGTTTATCAAGGGCTTTGCCATCCGCTCTTTAATATCCCAGCTGCAATTGTATGGCAAATAGCCATCGTGTGGAGGACATTTCCTCTAATACGCTTTTATCGGGGATAGAATAGTTTACATTATTCCACGTCCATGGGATCGCGGTGACGATGGGAGGAGGGCTGAGTAAGAACGGCCGTATTCTTGTTCTATTATCATCAGCTCCAGCAGTGATTTACGCTCAAGCACGAATGACTTAGAAAGGAATCGACAGGGAGTCACTTTGTACCGGACCTGTTGTATTCACGGGGTCGGAGCATTACTTGAGTATATTTACAAACATGTTCCGATAAATCAAATTTCGTCGTCCTCCGCAGATTTGGTTCACGGGCGATTGGAGCAAAATATGTCCGGGTTTCATGATCAATTTCCATTGGTTTTTCTTCATGGGCTTCTTGTACTATGCTTGGAATGATTAATTCGCTCGCCCCTATAACTCACATTGAAGAATATAACTTCCATATCTGGTTGTCTGTGTAATATAGGCATGAAAAGGGCCGAGGTCTGTGCAAACTGTGCGCACAAATTTTGCAGTGATGCTCGATTTTAGCGCATTCCATAATCCATGACATCCAAAATCGGCTGCTGATCATGATTTAATATTTTAATGGCCCGGTGTAGAATTGATAAAACGAATCACTGAGTTGACAGCTCAAATGGAAATGTCGGAGTTAGGGATTAGAGATCAATAAAACATGACAGGTCAGATTGAAAATTAGGGGCCTTTGCTAGTAGTTGTATGCCTCTCAGCCTTTAAAATTCGCTGGGACTGGACAAAAATGGAATACAATATTCTTGTACTGAACTAGAGTATCTATGTCTTAGATATCCATGAAGAAGTTTCATCCGATAGTGGGAGTATAATCTTTGTGTTGGTAATGAGTATGCTCCTCGATTACATACACCTAGGCTGTATAACCACCAAGTTGTCTTCGGCATTTACTAGAACGCTATGACCCGTAATAAATTATGAGGCTTTTATCATAATACAAAGGACAATATAGAAGAAAATGGATAGCACCTCCCTAACGAGAGCTACAGTTGCACGCAGGAGAATCAGCAATGAATCTGTGAAATTTATGAGCATTCAAGTCACTGCACTGAAGTCTAAGTCTAGCGTGGAATATCTGCCTGTTTCTTGACCCGGAATAAAAGTAGGACATTTTATATCTTCTGTGGTTATACGTTTTTAGAAAGTAGAGTAAGTTAACGTGTTTTAAGTTTCGTCCCTGAGATTGCACCGCATTCTGGCCGTAGATGGTAGAAATGAATTGGAGTAAAGGTTGATACATTTGGCAACCCGAACAAAATCCTATCACAACAGAAGCTTGGTGGTTAAAACTCTTCTAACGTGGTATATCGATCGTTTGAAAAAAAAGTGGTGTTACTTTCAACCTATCCGAGCAAACAAGAATTTCGTATGTTTATGTGGAAATCTAAGTGTCTGCCCCATTGTTTTTTGCACTATCTTGAGAAACCTGTTTTCTGCAACAACAAGCAAAAGATTAATTTTACCGTTTTTTCTTAACCGGAAATCAAGTTATACCGGAAAATACCATTTATATAAGTTTTTATCCAACTGTTTCATAATCCCTCATAACGCATCGCTAGAAATGTATAGAAAATGACAAGAGAGCACTGAAATTCTACCAGACTAAACCCGGTATTTTTATTGGCACGATTTTACAAGATTACTACGGCGTATAGACTGTCAGGCTATAGTAGGATATATTTGCAATCTGATTTGTCAAAAAACAACAAAAGCCACCCCAAAAAGTAATTTAGATGAAAATTGTAAGAAGTAATCTCAATTTAATTTATCCTAGATGGCGTAGTCCTGGTACATCGGGTATCTGGTCTGAGGACAAATGGAACGGATCCATATAATCGCTTATTCGGTATATGAAAGCAATAACGAGCGCAACTAATCGGGTTATGTACTGGTTTATACTGATAAGCATTTCCCCCCATTGAAGTTGGATTAACATTGCTGAGATACTGGTTGACGAATAAGGACAGTAATTCGCCTGACTCAGTTGTTTCAACAGGACCATATCGAAACACCCGGCCAACAACAACAACAGCAGCAGCAAATACACGCGTTTCTAAGTCCGTCATTAAATATTCAGCCGTCGTCCATTAAAGAATTTCCGCGTCCATAATGCAAATACCTAATTCATATAACAGAATTAGCACCAAGTTTAAAACGCGATAACATCATCAATAAAAGTAATATTCATCAATATCAGAAAATGTAGTCAAACGATATCAAGGCCGAGGCATATTGTGTGATGGGAATATTTCACTATTGACTACTGGTGATACATCTGTGTGATTGTATCATTTCCCAGATTGCCTAAAGTGACTTGACCATGGTATAAACTGAGTAGAAATTCTTAGCTAATTCTGTTTTTTTTTGTGTGCAAAGATTCAGTACCCACCTTGGTGTTAGAAGCAAAGACATAAGTAACACAGAGGAAAGGAATAAGTGGCACGAACAGCCCGCCGTAGAATGCTTTCTTGGGCCAGTTCAGAGATTGCAGGAAGCCCATCTCGGACCCGTACCAAATACTCGTCATATGTTGTTGACAGTTAGGATGGGCCACAAACTGTAGAATAAAACCGCATAACCATTAGCTAAATATTGCCGAAAACATCTTTACAAACTTCCCGTATGTCTGTGTGAGCAGTGATAGACGGAATCCATTTGAGCAGTCCTATTTGTATAGGTATAACATCAAGAAAATATGTTATGGTAAATATGGGCTGATTTTTGTAAGTATTGAATAATGTGACCCATTTTTATCATTCTTAGAACTCTTGTGGGAAAATTCAGGGGAATATTCGGGATGGGGGTTGAATCGTTGATATGCGTATGTCGTTATATGGGCAAATGTCTCAATTTTCAACTCTTTCCAATCAATCAAATTACTTAAATGTTTACTGCTACTGACAATAACAGTATTATATTCCTTAAAGGATTTATCTTCCTGGACTGCAAAATGAACCAAAATGTTGGTATAAGTGAGCGTTTACATAGATTTGAACGTCAAATACGAACAGCAATGTTCATGGTGAAAAGTTTCAGAGTAAGGTCCATGATGAATACAGTATTGACATACTTGCTAACACATTCATCGCATACTCTCGGCAAACATGGAAGAGTCAGCTATTAAAAACGACAACGACGGCGCAATTACGAAAACGAGCTTTGTTGGACAGAAAACAGACGCTACAGTTGAAAGCACATACATACCGGTATTATCACAAGAAACGTCACAACCAGCTCGATTTTCGTAATTAAGGATGTCTGCTGGTGGTAAATTAAAGTAAATAACTTTTTGAATAATGTATGTTGTTGGATTCATAATTGTGTAATATGAGGAAAAAAGAAAAAATATAGGTTGGTGTGCAATTTTTTAGCTGTAGGCAACGTTAAGTGGACTGACCCATGCTCAATTTGATAACCCATTAAACATAGGAAATAGCCTTACTTTTGAAGCATATTCATGACAAATTCATATAAATAGTATTACTTTTTCTTATATTCTTACTGTTTGCAGATAATCACAATGTCTACCAAAATTTATCAAATTGGATGGATGTTGCTGTGCAAAGTTCTCGGCTAGAATTACAAGCGTCTAGTCCGTCATTCATAATCCAGCCGTCGTCCATTAGAGAATATCCGCGTCCATAATCCAAAGACCTATTCCATTTTCCATATAACAGTATTAGCACCAAATTCAAAAAGACAATCATAGTATACATAAACATAGGCTTGTTTCCTGCAAGAGAGAAGCGGTCAACAGTTTTCAATGATGCCGGCAAGACATCATGATGTTCCAAAAATATCAAATCCGTATCGCTGATCAGTATTCTTAATCCATAATATTCGTTATAGAGTCGTCATCTAAAAAGAAGATGTATCTCAGTCACGCTTTGATTGTGACTGTTCATATGAGTACCATGAGGATCTTGAAGTACATGGGTTCATACGGCCCCTAGCCCCGGGTTAAGCGGAATTAGACACAAGTTACGAAACGTAGCGCCATAGATCTTGCACGCTACGTTCGTATTTTGCTATCAGCATGCGATATGTATCGCCAAATTTGAGAAACTTCGAGTGGAGGAGCTTGGTGGAATAGCCCTGTTTTATAAGTTTCTGCAACAATGTTTTGTGACGTTGATTAAAATCATCACATTTAACACAGGATCTAGCAAATGCTACTAAGCGAGATATGTAAGGAAAGGAAATCCCTATCTCTTAACCTAGGAGAGGGCGATAACCCAATAAGAAAAACAGGCAAAAGGGCTGCCAAAGCCAAAAAACACCAGCGGACATCCATAACAACATAAAACCTCAGAATACGCCTGTTTACTTCGGACCTTCTTCTCCTCGTAGCGAACTGCCATCTTGAGTCTGGCCAACGGATCCTTCTTTCCGTTTCCGTTCTCCTCCCCTCCCTGACCCAGGATCGCCTCCACTTCCTGTGTGCCCCGGCACAGGTCCATCAACTCGCAGGCGAAATTCATGCATTGTTCTGCTAAGGAGAGGTACTCGCTCTGAAAGCAAAAAAATGGTACATATTGATACATTGTTATACCAGAGTACGTGAGTTCAACCACAGGCCCTCAAAAGAAGAGTTTTGAGCGGCGTGGGCGGTGGTATTACGGTGAAGTGTCGAAATATGGGGTCTCTATATATAACCCCATGCTTTATATAAAAAATGCACCTGTGGTTCAACGTTCGAAGAGCGAACGACGGAAAACCAGTCGTCGATACAATGCTATTTGCTCAGCAGAAATACCCAGTGGGTTTATTTTCTTCACATGACGAGAAAAATGCAAATGCTACTTCGACACATACGCGCTCTGAAAATATATTTGATGTTGTATGCGCATGAAAATAGTAACCAATGCCGACCACGGGAAAGGACGCGACTGCGACAGCGTTGAAAAAATGGGGTCTTCATAACCCAGAACCGGGAACCTGTCAAGCGAGAGCGGAAGGAAATTTGTCAACGCTCAGATAGCCGAAAACGGAAAGTGGATACATTGCTGCACCTGACTGACGTACTTCGCCAGACGGTAAATGAAACATGAGATTGATCTAATCAAAACCCCTCGGCTTTCCCCAAGTGATTGAGACCCATGTGTAGTGTGAATTGGGGAAGAGATAGTTCTATGTGGGATGATCAAGATATACCGGTAGTTGGTTACATTCAGGCATATAGGACAGAAACAGAAAAATTATATATCTGTAAAGGGGCATAACTCTGTAAAATATGGGTCGAGGGAGCCACTTTCGATAGGTGTCTGACTTAGCACTCTGTAAAATAAGAACGGAGAGGAATAAGCTGTACCGAACACGGATCTGCGGCTATAACTTGTACTTTCAGCTACAGATAACAAAATCGGAGATTATTATATCCAAAAGGGGCATAACTCCATAAGCGAGTAATCCTTTGTTGACTTGTAGAATACAACAATATAAATAAGTTTCCAAAATATAGTAGCTATACCGAACACAATTCTGCAGATATAGTTAGTTACATTCAGGCATATAGGACAGAAATATAAATTAATATATCAGTGAAGGGGCATAACTCTGTAAAGTATGGGCCGAGTGGAGCCGCTTTCGATAGGCATCTGACTTAGCATTACAGTAAAATAAGAACCGAGGCGAATAAACTGTACCGAACATGGATCTGCAGATATAACTTGTACATTCAACTACAGATAACAAAATCGGAGATTATTACATCCGAAAGGGGCATAACTCCATAAGCTGAGGCGAGTAATCCTTTGTTGGCTTGTAGAATACAGCAATATAAATAAGTTCCCAAAATATAGTAGCTATACCGAACACAGTTCTGCAGATATAGTTGGTTACATTCAGGCATATAGGGCAGAAATAGAAATTAATATATCTGTAAAGGGGCATAACTCTGTAAAATATGGGCCGAGTGGAGCCACTTTCGATAGGCGTCTGACTTAGCACTAGATAAATAAGTATTGAAAATTTCATGGTTGTGTCTCAAGCGGTTTTGCCTAAAATGCGGTAACGGACGGACGGACGTACATGGCAACGACAATACCCCGAGGCCAAAATGGCCGAGGGGTAAAAAGGAGTAATTTTACGGAAGAAATTGCTGTGCCTTACTGCAATATATCCACTGCGAGAAACGAGAACGAGAAAAGTCAATCTATTGTTATAGCAGGCGGAGAGATTAGAAAGGTAAGTGGAACAGTGTAATATTCCACTAATGTACGTGATCGGGGAGAAGAACAAAAGAAAGCGGTTGCTACGTCATGTAATTGAAAGATATAGTTGCTTTAAGGGAAACACAACTGAAGTTTGAGACATTATATTGTTTCAGACTCACTGTATATGCAGATGCACGAAAAGTCAAACAGAGTAGACACCGAGTCATACCTCTGAATAGAGAGAAAATAATAATTAAGTTGATATGTCGTTGTACTCGACCAAGTTACTCGCTCTGAATACAAAGTTCAGATCTCAAATACACCGAGTAGAGAACGAAAAAAAAGTAATTTGACAAATTGTTTTTCCTGTTCCCGGGGTGCCTGCTCTGAGGGAAAATAAACGGAACGGTCAGATAACTCATTTGTACATCATTCTCTAGATATCGACTTTACAACCAAAATCATATGGATTAAGAATACTGATCAGCGATACGGATTTGATATTTTTGGAAGGTCATGATGTCTTGCCGGCATCATTGAAAACTGTCGACCGCTTTTCTCTTGCAGGAAACTAGCCTATGTTATGTACATTGTATACTGTGATTGTAGTTTTTCGTTAATTTAGTGCTAATGCTGTTATATGGATTATGGAATAGGGCTTTGGATTATGGACGCGGAAATTCTTTAATGGACGACGGTTGAATACTGAATGACGGACTAGAGGCTTGTATATGGTAAATCTCAGATATTACTCGGCCCATCCCATTTAGAGCGGATTGAAGGGAGAGTCAACGGGATGTCCTACTCGACTGTTTTAGCAATGTGTTTATTCTACTTTACAAATGTTTCTAGTATGAAGCAATATTTATATGCAATTTTTTTCTGTTGGTAAGCCTAAACAACCCAGCATGCGTTCAGTATACAGTATGGTACAACTCCAAAACGGGGAACATTCTCAAATTGGGAAACATATTTCCTGAACAGAAAAATTTGACAAATTTGGTTGTTCATTCATAAATTGCAAACAAAACAAATATTATACTCAAATGTCATCTAAGTAAGCAAGTTTAGTATTGTTTCATAATACGGAATCATTATTTTTTCTCATTATGGTTTCAGTTGTTCAAATAATGATATTATGAAATTTTGATCCTAATTTTCTCAGTTACTGCACTTCTCTGCACATTGACCATCCACATAAAGATAGCTCACTTTGACCCTGCTATCACATGATCAGTGTCTTGATCGTTAGCCATTGTTATCCGAGATATTCCAGTCTGACTATGATGGTTTCCTGAAATGGAAACATTGGTCAGCCCTGCTGTGGGCTAACGATCAATTGAAACCATAATAAGAAAAAATAATTATTTTATATAATGAAACAGTACTAAACTTGCCTATTTAGAGGACATTTGAGTATAACATTTGTGTATAACATTTGTGTTGTTCACAATTTATGAATGAACAACCATATTTGCCAAAGATTTCCTGTTCAGGAAATATGTTTCCCAATTCGGGAATGTTCCTTGTTTTGGAAAGTTTTCCTGTTCAAGAAATATAGTTCCCAATTTGGGAACATTCCCCGTTTTGGAGTTGTACCGCACTGATATATCTATGTGGTTCATACTGATTGTTGTATTCAAAGCTCCTGATACGACACATACCCACATCAACTTGGGTAATCACGATGATAAACGAATTCTAATCGGGAACACCGCAATGTCTGACATGCATCACTGAACACTGTTGGCCGCTCCAACTCACAAGAAACAAGCATGAACTTATGTAGGGGTTTCCCTGAATGAATTCTTGTTCTAACGATTTATAATGCAATAAACGTATTGTAGTTGAGAGGAAATTCTTCATGAGTTCTAATGCTTAGAGAATGGCACATGGGGCATTAGAATATTCAATAAAGGGGGAACCATACTGGTCAAATTCACAGAATTCTCATTAACCCCATCAATAACCCCATCAAGGTATATTCTGCAGTTATTCTCCCTCTTCGTTTGAATTTGATCATTTGTGGGTCAACATTTTTGGAAGGATTATGCGTTGTTGGGTTCCACCGACCCAGCAGTCACTCTACAATTTAAATGTACTTCTAGAAATTTATAGATAACCCGGATCGTGAAATGAGGAAAAATTGTTGGCAGAAGAATTCACCACACGGACATCGGAATGGACAGACGCTCGATATCGCGCTGATAATTCACCGAGATTCCACGATGTTTATCGATCAAACCTTCGCACTCAGCTGCTATTTGGCGCAATCTAGAAGTGGGACAGATAGAGCGATAGAATGAATGCATTACACCCTGACTGAGATCCCGTCTGCTAAATTAAAGACACAACAACCGCCTAAGGGAAGAATAATAAGCAGGATGGCGGAATAAAGTGCACAAGCACGATCCGCGGGCCACAGAGACATCCAGACCCTGTCCTGTCCTTTGACGTCCTATATTTACCCCAGTATTAGGTTTGGCGCTGACAATTGAGTTCACCAAAGAAATACAAACAGCGATGTTCGCTCAACAAGAGCGCGATACAAATCCGTTCACAACTTGGCTTTGGTAAACGATTATCTATATTATATAGAAAAGGCAATCAAATCAAACCAAAATGAGTTTGTCCGTACCGAAATTCGTTGAACAGTCATCGTCAGCCATCTGAACCCTTCTGCGCGGGGGATCATCATTTAGTTGGACAGGAATGCGCACTGTCGGTAACAGTGATCAAACAGTGTGATGGTCTTGTGTATTGAAATTGCTTATAATTGACGATTGATTATGCGAAGTCAATGGTGGCGAATTTCTGTGAAACTTTGAGGTATGTTGTGTTATTTCAATATACCTAGTCATGGGTTGGTCTTTGATTGATTACGAAAGCAAAGGGAGTATTACCCTATGTTTTCCACAGGATATATTTGAGATATATTTATTCTACTTTTTTATGTGCAGAAGGATATCATTGCCCATACATTGCACTGGTAGCTAGCGATATGCCATCCCCTGTCATGGGGTTTTATGGCAATAACCCCCATATATCCATATTGAAATTAACTTAAAATTGTTCTCGCACGATCATAATTTTACTTCTTTTAATGCTGACATAAGTGTCAGTGAGACACATCAAATTAATTAAACACAACTTAACAAGGCTGATGACAAAATGTGCCGGCATACTGACAAAAGGTCATATGACCCCGCAGGCAAATGCTCGGACTGAATATTTCTAAAACATCACAAGAACCAAAAATAATCCCTGTGATAATTTTGTATGCCAGCCACGCTTATATTGTAGATGTTCATATGGGCATCTTGAATGGAATGACCACACGACCACACGCCATGGCTGCAATGAAAACAGGCTATTGGGGGAAAATTGACATTGATTGGAATTATGCCTATAGTTTTAACGTTCAATCATTTTGACTTACACATATAGTGTAATACCTCTGTGTCATTTGTGAGCTGAAGATTCGTTTGGATAAAGAATATTGATACTTGAATCGAATAGTTGGATAATACAGCGCTGTCGTTATTCACACTCATTCTTAACAAAATTTATTTATGCACAAGCTGACTATTAACGTGTTCAAAGTCAACATTTCTGTCCTGAGCTTCGGGGGTGGGAGGTGGTTTTCGGGAAGGATGACGAAATATGGGGTCTCTGTACATAACCCTCAATCTATAAAGCATGGGCTTGTGTATAGCGAAACCATCTTTCGGAATCTCACCCCTACAACCACCAAATGGTTCTAGGAGTTAAACATATATCTCACTCTATTTTGTACCAGTTTATTCCAACACCCGTGAGTCACATTAGTATTTTGTCCCAGATTAACATACGCTTTCCTAAACATGGCAACAAAGATTTGGAGTTTACCATCTTTGTTTGCTATCATGGAAGGTTATCTGATATTCATCATAGTATATTCATCATAGGAAAAGTACCCCATATCCTTCTCGAAACTCTTTCTTGAAGCCTGTGATATTGCTCATATCATACGATCACCCTTCTTTCAACGCACCTACGGATACATTTGCGCACCAGCAAGGACGTGCTACTGGAACGCCTCCGGTTGAGTAAATAAAAAACGTATTCGTGGTATATCATACGTTTTTCATGAGTGCGAAGAGTCATGTGACCTAGTTCATAGCAGCCAATGACAGCGCCGTTTTTATCTCTGATGGGCAACCCACAACAATGACGTAACGAAGTATGGCGGCTGCCTGAGCAAAACAGAGAGTTAACCTGCCAATAGGCTGGATAATACAGTAACTGTGATTGGACATATAGGATGGGCTGGCAATATTGTTCCTGGGGTCCTCCCTGTTATTTCGGCGACAATGCTAGGGATACGGCCGAGTCAACAGTCTGGGAGTAATATAGTAACATTGAATCGATAATGACTTAGAGGAGAGATTATGGGGAGAAATAAAATCTTGATTATATCAACATAAAGTATCCTATATATATATTAACTTACTTCTCTGCATATGAGAAACGTTGATTAACCGACTCGTGTCAAAAGCAAAATGAGCTATGGCTATGGAAATGAACGAAGGTGTCAATCAAATGTCTCGCAACTTGGGCGCTACTAATTTGCTATGGCATGTAGGTCATATGCCTGACCTGTTACTCGCCGCGGGTGACAGCCAAATATTGAGGAACATAACCACGTTTATCGATATCGTATCGATATATGATATGCTAAAAGCGCAGCACATACAGACCTTGGAATGTATTATTGAAACTATAGTGCTAGTTTTCATTTAGGTAAACCCATATTGAAGTTTTTTTATTAGCTCTGCTTTCAGCTTCTAATCTTCTCGCCATACACATATTCAGAGATCGTAAATGGCCGCAAGCATCATTCCTAGCTCATTGTCCTATCTTACGGTCAAGAGAGAGAGAGAGAGAGAGAGAGAGAGAGAGAGAGAACACTAGATTTAACCTTTACGGTCAAGCGACTTCGATTCATCAGTATCTGGCTAAATTAGCATATACTGGACCAAGCCTTTTTGTGCAAGATCCTAGCCTAATCCAAATCTTTTGTGCAAGAAACTGAGCTTTTGTACACTGAACCAGACTCTTTATTACACTAAACCAAGATTTGTACACTGAAGGATTTTTTTTGTAGAAGCATGAAATGTACGCCATATTGTCTGTTTCAGTTCAGTACAATTGTCTCCGATCTATATGGCTATCCATATTTAATAGTCCGGATATCGACGTACAATACATATTTTTTCGATTTAAAAAAAAAAAAAAAATAAAGCCAATGAGGGGTTGTCAGTTCTATTATACCCCTGGTTCTTACTTACAATATAATACTATGATAATGCATTCGATAACCAAGCTTCTTTCTGACCAAGTTCAGTTCATTTTATGTTGTTGTGTATTAAAGTATGCCAAGGAGATGCACGATGCACATCAAACATAGCATAAAAGTTTCGCAAGATTTAGCTGATAAACATTCAATTTTTGTACTTATCAGTGATAAGGATTTCGGAATATGAACATCACGGTGTCTTCTCAGCATCTTAGAAAACAATTGACCTCTTCTTTCTGGGGAGAAAGATCTCTTGATATCTTCTTTCTTCAGCTTGTGTACACCTGAATTGCTTTATATTATGTTTGTTTTGGATTTGGCATTAGTCGTGCTATGTATCCGATAAAGGCCTTTCGATTAAAGGGACAGAAAGTGTTTTACGTACAACGGGCAATAGTCTTATGTCTGTCCAATAATGAAATGGAAAAGAATATGCTGCGGATCCGAACAGCGCAGCCATATAAGTCCTGACTGGGCGTAGTGAGGGGTTAAGTTACATCGTTGCCGAAACCCATCATTTCCTTCAGAATCATTTCATTTCCTCGGTCGTTCTGAAGCTGTAAATATTACCATCGCATGCTGATCCCCAGCTGACGGTGCTCAAAATCATGACAAATAAGACCTGTTAATAAAGGTGTAACGATAGGGTAATCTTGTCCATCGGGTTATTACCGACCCGCTGGTGACCCGTCAATGTCCCAGCGGGCCATTGGGATTCTCAGCGAATTCTTCACCAAACTATCACATTTATCAGCTCCAAGTAATCTAGTTGTATGGCCCTAACATCTGTCCATCAATTATCCTGTCCGACCTGACAGGGATTACAAGAAGATGACCAGTCCTACGTCAGTTGATCACTTGTTTGGAGACGGCTTATCTTGGGATAGGCGTCCCTATTAACGGCTGGCGAAAGGTTATGTGTCTTTAACCAAGTTTACCTTGTTTATGACCAGCTTGAGCCAATTGAGAGCATGGCACGAAAGCGAAATTTACATCTGAAGTGCATCAGGCCTTTGTGGATCAAAATTAGGGTTCTGAGATCGACTTTAAGGCAGCAATAAACACTCCATTCGTACAATTGTGTGTCACAAATGCCTTTTGTATATGTGATAGTTAGTTTAGGAATTGTGTGTTTATCAGCGAAAATTAGTTCTCATTAGACTAACAGCGTACACATTGCTATCACCACAAACTCCAAGGATTCCAGGTGATACTGTGACAATTTGCACATCCCAGAAATATGTGTAACACGCATGTTTTGAGTTACAGTGCAGTGCCAAAGAAACTGGAACACTTCTGCTTGGGGAGATGAATTGGTGAGAATTTACTGAGTTTTGTCCAGTGTTCCTTCCTCTTCGTTTGTAAACTTAATGTACCGTACTAGTTTCCAAATTATGACAACGGGAAAGTGTATTCATCACTTCCTCGACATTCTAGCACTACAACAGGTCACGTGGGGCAGTCATTAGTCACTTCATATAAGAAGAGACCCACTGCTATCACCATCTCAAAACTTGAGTATATTTTGTCCTTGTTGGCTATCAGATTATCAACCTGTGAGAACATTTGATTTCTTATCAGATTACACCGTTCTATTTTGCCACCTTCATCCATGTTATCGCTTAAATTTTCCCTTGTTATTACGACACCGCTGACATATAGTCAGTGTCAATATATTCACAGTTTCTCTAGTCAAGAATACTACAGACTTTACCCAGAAACGCTATAAATTATAGGTGGAGATAGTTGGAGGAAGAGGGTAAGGTGAATCCTATCGTTGTTCATGTTAACAGAAGGAACATCGCAAGGGAATCGAACTTGTACGGCATGTGTCAAAGACGCACGATTACGAAGGATTGGGACGTGTTCACACAGGTCAAGTGTAACTTATAATTACACTACATGTCTTCCTTACAATAATACTTCACGATAGCGTCTCACGAGTTTTCCATGGAATATATCGGACCATTTCACTGTAACCTGTATGCGAAGAGTAAAGGGAGATAACCTAGTACCTAGAGGTATACGAGCTCGGCTGGCAGGATACGGAATTATATGGGGTGACCATTGTGTTCCAATGAAACAAACGATTTTGTATGAAGCGGGATAAAGGTGTATATATTCATTCCGCACGTATACCGCAGCTAACTCACAAATGCTCCGCACGGAATTTATCACACACTTTGTCTATCACGTCAATGAATGGTTTTCGCTGAATTGTTCAGCAATCTGTTCAAAGGCGAGTGAAATCGTGCTCTTTCGAGAAATGTTTGTGATTCACACGCAATATGTGTTGAACAGGTGCGAAAAGCAGGTAACCCGAAAAATAAATGTATACATTCAAAGAATGAAAGGCGTTAGCTCAAAATACAAACGCACCATATGCATTCTCCTTGTCATGCGGTTCCTTAATGAATATGGAGAAATCGATTAGCCTATTAATAAAGCATCGGTCAACTCACGGAGCTCCAATGGGCATCAATTCATTACCCTCACAACCCTATTAGTTAAATACAGATCTATCACCTCTATGTGCTGATCTGGCAACTCTGTATTAGCAAAAATATGAGAGGACGGTAATAATAACTTCTCTGATCCTTTCCCTGAGTCTCTTAATATTCCCCTAACTGAATAATAGATGCCGTATCTCTATGAAGCAATATAAATCGCCACAGGTACTTTGCCGTCACTCGCTCCAATAAAAGGTGTATTCATTCCGCGATACTTTGGCTCGCTATAGTTAAAATTATCAACTGATAATGGCATGTAACATTTGACTAAAGTGACATATGATATATGAGACCCTTACGCTCCCAGTACACTTCATGGTGTTTCGCTGGCAGTAATGGTCAAGCAGATGATCCCTTCGAACTGATAATGACAAATTGGCACTTGGCATTAAATCAGGAGGCTTGGACAATCTGTTGGTATCTATACTCAACTTGGTACGTGGGTTCTAATGAACTACCGCCACCTTCTTCCTACAACCAGCACTAACTTTATGGCAAACAGCAGCAAAGAAATTAAGCCAAATATGTATTCGGAAACAAAAATCCTAAAGGTCATGCATGCATTTTGGGAAAAGTGGGAAAATCCTGTTTAGTTAGAATGTAAGATACCTGATACGCGTATTGAAGAAAATTACCGCAGTGAATCGATCAATTCGAAAATCTGGCACGAAATCTGTAGTTTTCTGCAAGTTAACCACAAAGACCGATCCAATTTAGGGAAATTTGTTGGATGAGAGTATAACAGCGAGTGGATAAGATTCCCGGACACTTTATCGCTTCTATAATCTGGATTTTACGGCTTTCTCGATGGTCTACGTACAAGATAAAGCGGATGGTCCGTGCGGAAGTAGGAGACATTTGTCTTGTTCTTGTCTAGAGCCCTATTTCACCCAGGGCTCACACCGGTCGATCTACATTATAACCCAGCTCTTCAAATCAGAAATGCCGGTGAACCCGCATCTCTATAACAAGCAACACTGGAGCTCAGAAAAGGATATCCAGCGGGATGCAGAGTGTTAATAGGAAGCACGGGACGTGTTCAATTTCTACCAAGACCACTCCAGGACAAAGCGCTGGGGTCCTATTCTTCGAACCATGAAAGGGGACAGAAAATCCTTCTTTCAAGTGTTCCAACCGGGCATGGTTCAAAAGAGGTTTTTTCCCCATCTATATGGCTGATTACTCGCGGGCCTTCTACCAAACATGCAATCACTTTAATAGCGCCCAGCTTCTTGACATCATTTTATCTGGCACTGACACAGAAGGAATCAACAAGCAATATATTGGGGCGAAAATAGTACACGATCCTGTTCACCGTGGCCAAGGCACCTTTTGTGCTAACGTGAAATATACCGTATTCTGGTTAACTGATTTGTGATTTCTTTGTCTAGAAAATGTTTGGTATGAAAACATTCAGTTTTCACTGATGCTTTTGATATTACTCTGAGCTTGATTATTTAGTATCTCAAAGACCGCCCTTTTCACCTACTTTTCTGTATAACAAGTGCAGTCAGTCAAATCAAAATGATGCCATATTCGAAAAAATCCAACGTCAAACATGTTACAACTTTAACATCACACATTTGACATCGATTTTATTTGTGGATGAAGCCAACTCAATCCATGGGTCGGTTGTTACAGGCAACATTCTAGTGGAATTGCAAACATCATGAGCGGTATCAAAAAGGGAAAATGTTTGAATCACAAGATGCAATGTGCTTCGAGGAGACGTTCTGGCCAATTGTCGTCATTACAGATAAGGATCCGTCTCAGCCTGCGGGAGGCGGGCATTTCGACCCTCCATATTTATTTTCATTAACCCTTAGGATAGAGGGATGAAACGTTTCATACTATATCGTTGGGTCAAGCTCTACAAGAAAATGTAAAAAAAATCAACATGGCCACCATGATGACGTCACAGTGACGTTATCCTCTCGGGTATCTTTTTTCACCTATTCTGTTGACCAATTTTCCGAAATTTTTATTTTCTGTAGTTCCTCTCAAACACTAATTAGTGCGATAGAAAACAGATTTGCCAAAATAAAGGACTTTCATGACATTTTACGCAAGAAAAATTCGAAAGAAAACACAGAAAATACGACTTCCGGAAGACAGCTTGTTGCCGTCATTTTGAACTTTTCCTTGATCGTGTACACCTAGGATTACGCCAATAAGATTTTCGGAAAGGTTAGATGTCAGATAGTTCAGCCCTCTTGTTCTCTTTGTTCCAGAGGTGCGGTGAAAAGTTTGATAGGGGGGTGGTGGGTGGGTGGGGTATGACGACAAAATGGTCCCCCAGGCCAGATAGATATGCTACCAGCATTGCTTCATCATAGCTAAAATTATTCTCCATATCAATTATTACATAAATTGTCTTATGCAGACCTGTAGTAGGTTGCATTCTTCGATGGGTGACCGGGTGCTGTACTGGCTGGGGTGATCGGGATAATAGGAACTGTGGACACTATCGTGTTCTGGCACATGTATACGGCACCGACAAAATGTTGAAAACGACGTTAAATCCTACTCACTCACTTTGCATTCTTTATGTGCCCCAGCACCCACATTGGATAGCACGGTGCGATCTTGAGCACATCCTGCATAACTATAGATGAAACTGACAATTTTATTCTCTCGACTTTGAACCTTGAAGTCTCTTGAAGTTATTTGTCTTTTTTCTATATGTATGATGCGATATTTCGTCGTTATTGACTTCACATCGCAAAGTGAACAACCCAAGGCTATGTGCACGTTCTTTTCCCAGCAGGAATTAATGTCGACATTGACAAATAGCGATGTCTAGAAACGATATAGATCACAGACATCATAATTGAATTGTTTCAACGGTTTCACCGTTGATTCCTCGTGGGTATATACTGTGATGTAAGTGCCGCCTGGGGATACGTCAATTTGTGCATGCCCATTGAACCACTTGTATGTAAAAGACAGGCAATGATTCATCCTTGAAGTCGTATCAACTTGTAACTGCTTAGATACTAAAGAACAGAGATATTCGGAACAATCCGCGGTGAACAGAGCTAGGTCCGTGAAAAAGTGATTTGTGTATTTTTTTTTTTCAGGCTCTGCTCTAAGCAGTGATAGATTCGAGAAATAAGAGAATGAAATAAGTTTGCGATTATGAATTTGGAATAGACGAAATAGATCAAGGTATCCCAACGGATGTGGACGTAAAGACTTGTTAGCATTCTGTATCTCCTGGGGAAGTTTGAACCATCTCCTACATTAGGAACGCATTTAGATACATTGTTAAACTAAACGGGCAAAACAGGTTCCTAGTTCAAATGTTCCTAAAATGTTTAGATCCCATGCAAAGCATTTGTGAGTTTAGCGGAGTATATTTTCGTTAAGATTTCTAAACAATCAAACTAGAGATGACAAACCTTCCGTTTTTACTCGGCATCAACGGATTACGAGAAAGAAAAAAATCTAGATGGGTGGGGTGAGTGGGGAGGGGAGGAGAGGGAGGGGATTGACAAATCCACTCACATCTCTATATCATGAGGCTATGATGATGCTAGCAGCGCACACTGGAACACCGGCTGTGGGCCGGCATGGCTCAGTTGGTAAGAACAATTCCACAGATTTGAAGGGTAATGTCCAGGATTTGATTCCCGCTGACGCGTAAAAAAAATCGTTCTCAAATATTATTTCGACACAAATTGCTTCTTGGTGTGGGAGAGGTGGGAAGAGACTAAACTCAATTGCGCATGATCGTTTCGTTGATAAAAACAACCCATTTGATTTCGTTTCTTTCAGCGTTTCGTTTCTGGAAAAACAATTCGTTTAAAAAATGTGTTTGAGTGTTGGTACGCTGCACAGATTCAAGGTCAAACTAAACGCGTTTTTCATCATTACTTTGCTTGACAAATCGTTTCGATTGGTATAGGAAAAATGAACGAAATGATATTGAAATCTTTGAACACAAGGTGACTCCATGACAGATTTATATCCACCTTTTATACCCCACTGCACTTTGAAACTCCCGATTGGTACCCATACTTGAACGGTGACTTTACTTTAAATTTAGACATATACTCCTGAAAGATCATTTGGATGTCTTTTGGCTATAATTACATTAAGAATCTATAATTGATGAGAGGGATTATTACCATTTCGACATTGTCAAACCATTCCTTCGTTGACAGTAATAATATACCGGGATGGTCTAAATATAACATATCCATATGTTGGATAGTATCACTTGCTTGATCCTGAAAATAATGTGACGATTTCAATATGTCCCAAAACATTTTTTGCATGAACTGATTTGACAAAGCTATTACACCAACCGCCTCCGCTCAAGGTTTCCCACATTTTATGATAAATATGACACACTGTGCAAGATCTGTGACGCTACAGTTCGTAACTAATTTCGTTAAGGTGCATCGCGCCCAATTGAATTATGACGTTCCCGCAAGTGGACCAGAGACTTCTGGCGGACGTTTTATCCATGGTTATCACAGTGGGCGTAATTCCTAAGGCGTCATTATCTTCGATGGAAGGGAATTCAAAGCGGGTCAAAACTAAAAACTATCCACCAAAAGCTACCGAAATTTGAAATGGTGAAAAAATAAGTTCTCCCTTCTTTTTGGAGGAGTATGTCTTTTGTAATTGTACGTGTGCTTCTCTGGTAAAATCCAAAGGCTGATGCAGCATTAATTCAGCAATAGCAACAATCTTTCATAGCTCATTTTCACGTGTAAAATTATGTTGTTCATAAATTTGCTAGCATTATTACGATCCTTCATAAAATATGGATACGACGGAGTATCCTTATTTGTATCGCCCGGCCTGTAACTTGTACAACTAGTATTCACCTGGACGGAAAATCTCGATTATCACTCAAAATGAGTGCGGAAATCCTCATAACGCCGTCTTGTAAAATCAACTAACCTCCGTGCATCTTTAATTTTTGTTGTTGTGATTATAACCAAGACAAAAAGAAACTTCATCGCCACCAGACGTGGCTTAGATACATATCATCGCAGGGATCAGTTTTTGTTCTTGCGATGTTTCTGGAAAGATGCATTCAGTAGTACTCCGGCATCTTTTTTCACCACTCTTTTAATGTTGCGTTTAATTGTTGCCTGTATATGGCAAGGTTCAGCTGGTGGACATTCCACCAGGCTTGCACAATCATTGTGGTTGTATCCCACTTGGGGATCGATCAATTTGCTGCACTAGAATTTGTGCTACACTATTAAAGACCGTATAGTACCAAAATAACGACAATACTGTCATTGTGATGGTAGTTTTGTGACTTGTAAACATGTAAAATGAACGCTTGGTCGTTGTCGGGTCTCACAGATATTTGTTCTGAATTCTATTAATACTCCCACGTTTGCGCCGTTTCTTCCATCTGACGGTCACCTGCTTCATCAATTTCCATCACATGACTTGATAGGTCTATTACGTCAACGCTATGAAATCTTTGTATCTACTACCGCTCCGGCCGATGCCATTCATGATGTCCACATGAACAGCTACACTACAGTCGTGGCTGAGATACAGATCATCGAGGGATCAGTTTTGGTTCTTGTGATGTTTTTAGAAATATGAATTGGGGTTAGGGGATGTTTTCCTGGGCGTGACTAAGAAACAAGGCCCATGACCTATACATTTATTTCAAGGAAACGCTCATAGCGGTATATCGTATCTTCTTTGAAAATGTTGATACTGATCTACTGATATTTTGCCGCAAATTAGATAATATATGCACCTGGAAGTTGTGAAAATCTACGAAACGACCATGGAGGTTGGGGTGTTCAGATTTCAATTACTTAGCAAAACAGTCAACTTACCTGTATAATTCATGCCACGAAACACATCCAGGGGTTTAATTCTCTCTGTACCGGCATTTTTAACAATTTCAAACTGGTATTAACACTGCCATGAACAAGAATGAAGCGAAGATATACTTATCATCACTTACGTTGTTCCAAAGACCATACTCCAAGCTTTCGGACCAGATATAATATGATGAAAATATTCGTCTAGAAATTCCTCATTTTTGTATGCCAATGAAGGCAATCATTGCACTATATTTCTAACGGTACTTAAGTACCGATACGGTACAGAGAGGGTTAAAATATATATATATGTCTATTTTTAGAGACTCTCATCCTTATTATAGCAGATTTAAAAATACCTAAACCTAGCAAATACACCGACAAAAATGAAATTGTTGGGTTGGGGCCTGTGTGAATATTTGGATGCAGATTCAATACAAGACCCTTCTCCTATATCTTTTTATACCCTTGTTGTGTGTTCTCTGAAAATCAGAAAATCTGATCACTTTTTGTGTAACAAATTATACCATATTTGTCTCAGGAATAGGCAAAATATCCAGAGGAAGTTGATTTTCAGGGATGTGAGGATGATTGTTTCGGATAACCGTAATTCGAAAACAGAAAAGTACAAGTATATATTTATGCCATTAAACCATTCATATGATATATTCACTACTATATATGCAAATTGGAAATACAATATGTATGTAATGTGTTAAACGTGTGAATGAATACATGTTCATTCACGGTAGCGGCTGGAGTACAAAATGGGAAATGTGACGTCACGTCTCTCATACCACCATTACAGAATGGGTACTGTAGAATATGTTTCACTGTGAGATTTCGTGGCATGGAATAAACTTTGGGGTTGTCTTTTTTTGTAGTAAACGTTCGCGAGTTAATCGTGTATGGCCGATTCTACATCGCCTGATTATGGCTTGATCGAACGTTCCCGGCTGCTCAGATGAGTATTTCCTACATTTTCTTGGGATACTGAATGCTGGAGCTGACGCGTGAATCCAGAGGTATCATCGGTACCTTATTGGAGATGGACACAGGAAAGCAACATGACGAATGCTTTTAGGTTACAATACCGGGGTTTACTGGTATGTAATACAGTAGTGTATGAATAAAAGGAGACCATCATGTGCCTCTGTGGTATTAGATAATTTGATGCGATGGGAAAATCAATACAAAAGTTATTGTATTACGATCGAATAATTCAGTGCCCTCCTTACGTGTTAATTTACGTCTAAGTTTGTATGGAAGACGAATGTTTGGACTTGCTATCTACGTCGACCGATAGAATATCTCAGATAATGATACACGGCTTGATCACGTGATTCAATTCTCTAGCGTGGAAAATTAAGGCTTGACGCGGCCAAAAAATAGTCTTATCAATGATCAAATAACAATGAAGAGTCATCTTCCTGACCCACATTCTGCACAGCTGAGACATTTACTTCATCGAGAACTGGGCCCCAATTACTTTTTTGAACGCGGCGACATTAATCAATTCTGCTGATTATATTCAAGAAGCGGAAAAACGTATCACATTCGTTATTCTACGGCATAAGCCATTATTCTACATTATCAAATTAAATAAAAGCGCCTATTTGGTATGTTATGGTCACTTGATGTAATTTATGGCACGCCTTAAGCTCTTATATCATTTCGAGTTTTTATTTCGGAGTATAAGCTAGAAGCGAGATTGTTCTATGTAGGCCTACACAGTCGGCTGAACGTCAAGAAACATGTTTATGTTGGTCGCACAACCAACCCGAGTTTAGTCTTAGAAGAGACCACCGCGTGTGTTCCATTAAGCCAAGCTGACATGGGGTGGGGGAAAAGAAAAATTTAGGCCTTGCATGTATCTCTATGATCCCCCGAAAAAAAGGCTCACGGCCGAATCCAAAATGGCTGCCATGTGGGGTACCGGAAATGTGTTGTTTTTATTTTATCGATTTTTTTTTCACATACAAATTCACAAACCTGTTTTATTTAACATACAATAAATATTTTCGAATTATTATAAGTTAGTTGCATCAATAATATATCCATTTACTGGAAAAAGCAATGCATCGGAAATGGCCTTTACCGAATATAATAGCTATGTGTTCTGCTATGCCATCTTTGACATTTTAGAGACGGAGAAAACGAAAATATTTACACCCCGCTCCACCGGCAGGCTGCAGAACATCCCAAATAAACCTGCATGGGTGGTACGCTCATGGCCGCCATTTTGAATTCATTGATGCCCAAATAGGCTACAAATGACTCTTAATACTATAAAACTATAAGCGTTTAATTTGTTTTCGTTCCGGACCCACGGAGTTTGGTAGTGGACTTAGTTTGGTGGATTAAGTTTGCTAGAGCATAGTGTGGTGTGGGCGGGAGATGACGCATGATACTGCCGTCCTCGTCAAATAAAGCAAATATAAATCGAATTCAAAGAGTGATTAACGACATAAATAAAGTCTGTTAAATTCCTCTCAAGAACGAAGAAAATACGTGCGATTCTCCACACAGTCATGTCCTCGTCCAGATTCGTTGTCAGTTAGGCGATCAGTGAATTATCAATAAAAACGATCCTGCTAAAAGATATCTGTCCGTGCTATTACAAGTGGTTTATTATTGGCGCAAATTAGAATTTAATTTCGTTCCTCGCGAGGGGGGGATAATTTAATATTGTTTGTTTGGAATGTCTGGCGGCTGTGAAGCTAAAAGGTTCGATATGATGAACATATATTCGTATAATGACGCTGCAATCTAGATTTATATGTGGGAACATATGATGTGCATAGTTCGATACGCAGCCCTTTCCATGTCTTATGCAGACTAGTTATCTGTTATTCATTGCCGTCCAGTTCAGAAGCCAAGGGAATTACTTTCCATGTTGATCTTATCGACTTACATTATACTTATGGACATCGATACCGATTTCCCAACCAGACGTCATCAGCTATTCTACTACTCTGTCCAATTTATCTGCTTCCACCATTACCTTGAAGCTACGCAATTGCCTATAACTAGTGGAAGTATCTGATATAGAAACAACACAGTTATTTTCCGGCTTTTCCAAAAAATAAACTTTTCACTGAGACGAAAATGTAGATAGCCGCGATTGATAAGTTATTCACATGCCTGATTAAAGAGAAGATACCCCAAAAGGTGGTAGGAGAAGAGACGAGAGGTTGTTAACTCTACCAGTCCAGAGCGGGGAGGGGGCATCATGGCTCCTACCAAGCGTTCTATCCTATCTCCGGAATGACAAAAAATGAAAGCTGACATTCCATGGCTTCGTAGATTGCCATATTGTTGTCATTTGTAGCCTAATGATATAACCCCTTCGAGCATAAAATCATGGGTAAATTCAAAATGGCAGCCATGTAGAGGCACCAGAAAAGTTTTTTTTCTAATTTTGCTTCAAACTGCTTTTCGGCGGAGAGAAATGGACCAAAGCTACTTTATTTCATATCAGATTATTATTTACTAATTTATCATGCAGTTTTTTTGCGAAGAAAACACACATATAAAACATTCGAAAAAATCTAACTGAAAATCGACAAAAAATGTCTTTTTGAAAATTTTGTGACTGTGGCGTCAACAAAGTGGCCATCTTGGATTCCTAGCTCAAGAGGTAAGACAAAATAGTTAGGGTTAGGGTTTTGATCTTCGAAATGTGCCTCCCAGACCTGGACAAGTTCCAAAAAGCCCAGGCCAGGTAGGGTTAATTCAATCCATCATATTCACAGAAATGCACATATCCAATCAAAGCAAACCTTAAAGAAATCATTGTGTAAGATATTCTTACTGGCCTGCGAAACTAAATATGGTATAGCTCAAATAGTATAATACTAGCTCCAAACAGTGAACATCCAATTTGTGAATGGTACTTTTTTTTATAAGCTGATGGTTGAGAAGATAGCATTTAGACATTTAGACCACTAAAAATGGAGCGGGTGTATGACCACTTCGACTCTACAGCCTGTCTGATATACCTAATTATAGTACCGGATAGTAATAAGCCCTAAAACATCCGCATTTGCTTGTGCATTTGCCACAAATAAAATTTCGAATAACATGTAATATATGTTCATTGCTAAAAGTATTAAATTCCATGCCCACGCCATATCCACTAAAGGCTTATGTCAATATTTCAAAGGTGTTGCCTAGTACCTTAATAAATATGATGACAATATGTCTGTAATATTAATTATCATCGAGGCAAATATATGCACTGATGATACAGCACCGCGCTAACTCCCTACTGACGACAATGCACGGAGCTGTTAACTAGCTGCCTAAGATCCTGGAATACTAGCATCAGAACCACCATCAATAGTCAGACGTCATTTGTAAGAATTCCAATGTTCCTAATCAAAAGACCTCAAGTAGGCTAGCAATAAATAAAAAGAGCTAATTTCTTGCAAGAAACAGATTTAAATGATATCGGTAAAAAATTATGCCTATCGTCTAGCCAGTATAAAAGACCACTATTCTTTTCCTACATCAATGTTTTTGATAGTTCATTACGATATGTAATCATGTAATTGCACATTCTGAAATCGTCTGAATAACCATGTTCAACTGATGAATATGCGACGATATCACCATGGTGTCGAATTTCGGGGCTCGTTTGGGCTTTATACTGTACGAGGAATACCTATGTCGTTATATGCGCTGATATTAAACGCTCCCTGACGGTTAAACAAATATTCTTGTGAAAATGCGACATAACATGAGCAAAGAAAAAGAATTCACGGAACGAGTCGATACATGGATTCCTTATGTAATAAAATGGTATGTGGCTGTATCGATCTGTTGAGAGGAATCAGAGGCTGAGATTTATAAAGCTTCTTAAAACTTCGAGATGGAAATATTTGAGTGTTGCGTCAACAGAGTGATCTGGAAAATGTATAGTTCGTTATTAGACGCACCATGTCGAGTGAGAAAATTATTGTGTTCATTGTTATTCAATATCCAGTAAAAACATAAAAAACAACTTGTAGTCTGATACAACTGCCATCATGCATATACTGCACTAAGGCGGCCAGGGACATTTTTAAGATAATACACACGATTGTATAAGAACCAGGTAGGCTGCACATGCTGTCACGCTCGTTAACAGCGGCACGCTATGCTGATATCATCTTCTCATTAACGGTGGAAGTATATGAAGAGTTGCTGAGTTGCAGCAGTAATTTTACTTCGTTCATTTTTACTCGCATTAAAGATCGATAAGTATGGGCCTGTTATTGGCAACGTTTCTAGAGATGCATGGACTGTATCAGCAAAAAATAAATAGATGGAATCAATCTGCTCACAATTCCCCCTCACAACTTGTACAACTTCTTCAACTGGATAATAGAAAGAGCAACAGCGAAAAAGGGAAATGAAACTGTGAAATTATTTTTTGGCAGTTTACCATCTAAAAGAAAATCTAATCACATTTGAATACTAACCACATTTGTAGATCACAAAATGACTGCTATAAATCAGACGTTAACAGACTTAATATAATCTCTGACGACATTTGTCACGTAAAAATAACGGAAATTGTCCTTAGATGTCTCTATCTAAGCGGAGACGCCAATATATTTTTGCCTGTAACAGGAATACTGCCCTTGCAAAGTCAGCACTCTACCCGCTACATTACTTTGAAGCCATGCAACATCAACGTGTGTCTGAGCGTGAGTTACCAGATCTGATGCTAGGGGCCGTGTGGTAACGGAGACAACGTGCCACATGAATATCAACAATAGAAGGATGGGTGAAACACCGAAATACCACAGATATCCGAGTGTTACTAGTACTTGTGGTGCACTGGTTGTATTTCGTTCTAATTGTATTAAGGGCTTTCTTTACCTTTAGTTTTCCAGAATCTCATCCGATATATCCCACAAAACCTACATTTTCAAACAAATGAACATTCATATCAATTGAGAATGAACAATGAACCTACAATATCCGTAAACACTGTCATCAACAGCTACATGTAATAACTATTTCACTTATCTGAGAAAAACACTCAAATTTACACTTGATTTTCAGCCTACGGCCATGAAGCAGTTCAGCGTCTATAATCAATAGTCCATATTCTTCTGACACTAATGATACAAAATGAGTAGATATGTTTCTCAGAGAACCGGCCAGCGGTGGTGCTCTTGTTGTCAAAGCCCTGTGCCCGATCTGTATTCCTTTCTCGATTGAATTTTGAAAAGCAAGCGTCAGATGCGACATACAATATTCAGCCGTCATTCAGAAAAGAATGTCCGCATCAATAAACGAAATACCTATTTCGTATGACAGTATAAGCACTAATTCCAAATGTGAATGAAATAAAAATTATAAAACTCAGGATGGTTTCCTATGAGAGAGGAGCGGTCAACAGTTTTCAATGATGTAGAATGATGTTGGATACAGAATAGTGATCTGTGCTTAGAATTTTATATATAGAACATCACCATGTCTTGCCGACATCATTTAAAACTGTTGATAGCCTCTCTCTTGTAGGAAGCCATACTGTGATTTATTTTAATTTTATTTCATGCACATTTGGAATTGGCGTTAACTGTGATACGTACAAACTAGGTCTTTCGATTATTGACGTGGAAATTCTGTTAGAGATGACGGCTGAATATTTAATGTCGGACCTGACGCTTGCTATACGAGATTTTGGTACATGACGTGAAAAAGTATGGACAGCTGTCAATCAAATGTCGGATTGGACACTGTTTAGAATTACGCGTCATAAATATTCTTGTCAGAGACTGTATAACTGTTTGGATGAAATTATTCCATTTTCTTCTTCCATGGCCACTTCCATATAATATATAATTACTGGTCTGTTGTAATTATTTGGATGGTGAATTGAACTGATGTCCGGGGGAAGATATATATCTCACTTCTGTCCACTGATATACCGATAAATTTCAACTGGAAACAAAAATGCATACACACGATTTATACTCCAACAATTCAAGCTTTTGGTTAGAAGGAAGTGATTACTTTCCCTATCCCTCGCAATGTTAAATGACTTGATTTCATTAAAAGATCTCTACTTTACTGACATCAGACCAATAATTGCCGGATATTATGTTTCATAACAATAGATCTGTGATCACTTAGACGGTATGAAACATGGTGTTATCCAGTATCATTTTCAATGAAACAAGGCCTGTTTTATGAGTTCCGCGTTAAAGACAATACTGGAATTCGACTGGCCGTAAATATTGCCAGCGCGCGTTAATTACGCGGAGGATTTGCGTGAAATTTACAGACAATCTTTTGGACTCACTCACCGATATTCAACCACCAGCAGTATCAACCAATCGTAGGGCTACACTGTCCCATAGTCCGATACATTCGGGGGTACTAACATAGCCCGACAGACTGAATCGATGGATTAGTTATTTTTTACCTTCATGTTGTCGGCCTTGTTATCGAAAGTCTCAGAGATGAAGCCCAAGGTCCAGTCAAACCCCAACGCTGAATGTACATAGGAACTGCAAAGCTAGCTCAGAGGAAAGAACAACATACAAAAGGCAACTTCCAAAATGTATATACTTCAACAGTGAGACTTCATTTGTCGTCGTCGGAGATTGATAACTTTAAAAGTGGTCGCTGATGTAGAATATGTGAAACCCATTTGAAGTTTGATGACATTGATCATACACGTCTATAATAATATTTATCAGCGTACGTTCAGTTTGACCATTCCCAATCCAAACTCGCACATTTTTTTCTTCAAATCAAGCCACCCAGCACCCAAATCAAGATAAAATAAGCAGATACTTGTGTGAGAGAAAATGTCGGCATTTTCAGTACAGCATTATATTTCATCTAGCTCCAACAAATTTCTCTCCAATTAAATTAGTTCCATGCGCTTTGGGACAAGACAATTATCTGGAAAATGACGCAGATATATTGGAGATATCGCTCAATATTCTTGGAGCTGCAATAGGTAGGCGTGGAACTACAGCTATATTCAAGTGATGAAAGCATTACCGAACTTTGGAGAACAGTTCAAGCTTGTTTTTGGTGTTATGATGACAATTATTTGTCTTACCAAAAACCTGTCGGTCTGTCGCTTCTGTCTAGTGTTTGTGTTCAGACGACAACTGCTCGGCGAATATTTGACATAACTGCATCGATGATTAATCATTTATATCGCTTAATAAGGTTTTCTGATATGTTAAAGGAAAGGTTCGGGTATGGTAAAGCTATATTTCAACTGAAAGAGCTAGTCAAATGGTATTCAACTGTATTTTTTTTAAATTTTTGGAATTTATTTTAACACAGAAATAGTTAACCAAATGCCGTGATACCGTCAAATTTACCAAACTCCAGGAAAGCGCCATTGTATTGTCACGTGACTTATTTTAGCCAATAGGAGTAAAACTATGTAAAACAGTGTGACGTAAGCGGAAGGCAGAAAATATGAAGGCAGCATGGAGCTGCGAGGGTTAAGGTGCAAGTTTGACGGTGTAAAAATTGGCAAGAATTACTTCAAATACTAAATAGCTCATACCATTTTCATTTCTAGTTGCCAGAGCGCGGTTTTGTTCGCTCTCCCAACAGCGAAGACACTCGATCTCTCCCGTAAGCCGTCGATGAGAGCAGCGTGTGCACCGACACCATACATGTACTAAATTTTCCACGCGGGCTTCTGTCTTCATTTCGTGGCCTGTCTCGCTTTAGAGCTGCTATCATCCCCGCAGCTATGATCTCCGTATCTGAGGGTTTCGGCTCGAATTGGTAGCCCTGAAGACCAAACACAGCTTCCTCGTCGCTTTCACAGCTGGAATCGGAACTGCCGCTCGGCGACATGATTTTACTCAATTTCGACTGAAGACTCCGTGCTTCACGTATATTACCCGAACAGACAGAAGAGCATTCACCAAGCCTCGATCCGTTTTCCGCTTTTTACAAACAGCTCCAAATCTAATCTCACCCACAGGCAACAAAAATGTAATGAGCTGTTACATTATTATGCGCGCGGTGTATTACGCGAAATATGTCACAGAATTTACTTTCTAACTATGCAGTTATGTCAACCATGCCATTATATACTTAAATTATGTCATAAATAACATCCGTACGTCACTATATCAAGACAAACGCAAACGAACTCTTTTTGGGTAGAGCAGTTTTACAAAATTTACAGAGCTGTGACGCGGCTTAGCGACACAATGGCGGACTTTTCATTGAAAAAATGACCGTGATGGGAGGGGTAGACCTGTATCTATGACTACAACCTGAAAATAGAACCGGTACGTTTTTTCATTCAAGCATTATCCATCACGTGCTGATGATCCATGCCAATCAAAACGCCAAACCAATGGAATATCATCGAATCATACGAACTGTTCCTTCCGTTCTGCATTTTTACTACGGTGGGGCAGAGATCATTCCTGCAGCCGTTTAGACGAAAGGTATATGCAATCGAAGCCAGGAGATTGACAGAAGAGTTCCAAGCCTTTTCCCTACGTCATATCCGCCTTCTGGATATGGTACAATGGCGGCACTCTGTCTCTGCGAGTTCGCGGTTTTAAAATGATTAGTACTCCTTCAAAAAAAATTTTTAAATGAGAAAATATATCGTTTGGGTTTAATTTGGTGAGTTGTAATAATATGTATCAAAGGCAACCAAACCCGAACTTTTCCTTTAAAGAAATAAGGGTCTCACGAATATGGACACGGATGATTAGATATTTTAATTAATCTTTATGGCATCAAGGGATAACTGTCAGTTTTCAACACGTGATTGGTCAATAGTTTCAAAAGGAATCCAGCCACTCCTAGTGCTTTGCAATGAATCGGGGATCAAAGGAAGAAAACTCTACTGGCCAGTCGATACAGGGACTACTCATCATAAACTCTCTCACTACTTGGAAGTTATACTGCATTTATGTTTCGCATTTTGATCACTCGCCCTTTTTTAGCAAAATGGCAGGATTGTATTTTTAATTTCCTCCAGATTCCACAAACCAAAGTACACCATCACAGATCTATTTAAAGAGATGAAACTGGAATATGTTCAATCGGCATTAGGAAGCAATACATCTTAAATAAACACGTTGCCGTTATTTGGCCGCTGCAGGCGCTCCTAGTCAATTCCATCTGTTGGGTTTGTCGTAAGAACTCTTCAGTTGGATTCTACGAGTATAATTATATTCAACAACCCTCTTGATGCAGGGTCAGTGGTTCTTTCTTTGTTGTCTGTGCCCTACAGTCAATGTTCCGTCCAGAGAAGAAAACGGAAAATTTTGACGATTGGGCTATTATGGGAATAAACAGACCTAATTTCACGAGACAACAAATTCAAAAATCAATTTGCTCCTGGAAGAGCTTAGAATGCTAAGCACGGGCTTTAATGCTCCTTGCCAACATAAAGACGATAATTCCCACAAGTCCATCCCCGACGTTAATTTACATTCTGGTCCAAAGCAAGCGAATTGTTTCGCAAAAGTTATAATTAAATGTGTAAATATATAATTTCATTGCGCCAACAGAATTCCCATATAAATGTGCTCATTAAATGGATAACAATCGCTGTGCCTGAATGCATTTCAGCAACAGTAACAAACGGTTCTGCGATACAAGGTCGCTATACTAATCTCTAATAAAACATCTCTTATCGATAAAATTCTTCACAAAAAAAACGATATATAGAAATGTAAGTATATAGGTATATAACGAATGTGCCAGTAAGAACCCCAAGCTTAAAAAACTATCATTATACGGAAAACACATACATGTACAATATTCTTCATCTGTTGGGCTTTATTTCTACTTGTTCATGCCAATTCGGAATTCGAAATGAGTATGCTCGCTGTAGGTTTTCTGTGCCAGCCAACAGATCAAGTTGGAGGTAGGGATCCAACACTACAACAGCCCAAAAGAACACCGTTTACACTGATAAAAAGTATTGTTTTAAACCGTGCCCATATCTCGGTTGTTTCAACAGTGTGGAAAGACAGTAAGCGTGGTGGTCACCGTGGGTGCGAGAAAAATTTAGCGACAAGGGTGTAGGGCCAATTCGGATCAAATCTTAGTCTTATGCAAATAAGAGAAAGCACGATGCATCCGCATGTGACGCTTCTACTGTTTTTATTTCATACACATTTAGAATTGGTGCTAACTGTCATACGAAATATATAGGTATTTGGATTATTGACGTCGAAATTCTTTCATGAAAACAGCTGAATATTGGACTCTTGCTGAAGCCTGGCCACTTGAAATAACATGATCATTCCAGACATTTGTATCCAGATATTGATTAACGGAAACACTTTAAAAGCCAATGATAGCCAAGACAGCCCATGAACGTTTTGCAATTTCATGTTATTTCATTATAACGTTCCATTTGCGGAGTACTTCCATATTGACTCCATTACGACTTTATAGTGCTGGCATGGAAGTAACCAAACATAGCTCTGGCTGCTTTTTCTAAGATGCTCAAACTATCACACAGAGTTGTCCAAGCACGAGATTGGAGGCGAGCAAATGGGATATTCATCCCGGCGCTAGGTTAAAACCCAGTTATAAGGTGAACGTGATCCCATAAACTATTACATTATTACATAAAATGTCGCCTTCACTTTGGCATCTCGTCCAACAGATGGTTTCTATCAACGTGGTATAAGTACGGAGTCTCATAAGTATTCCTACCCAACCGTGACATTATTGTATTATACCGGAGCATGCTAGGCTTGAGGCATTTATTTTTCGCTGCAATCTGACGTCCCGGGCAGTTTAGGGTATTTTGCACGCAAACTGCACGCCTTCGTCTGCGGACAGAAGTAATCACCACGATAGGAATTGTCGGATCTGGGAGATAGTTTAGAGAAGTAGTTTGGTCCAGTCGTTCATTTCCACGATTTTGTCTGAACACATAAAATCCATTAGTCTATTATACCTCTCTTAGTAAGTGAATCCTTTACCTTTAGGTGTCAATATTTAGGAACACCAAACTATTTTGATGAAAGAGAACATTAGAATATTGATTAGAACATTCCTAGATCAGCTCCTGAAGTTGACATCCAATAGCCAGGCAAGGTCCATAACATAACGTGTATTCGTGTGAATAAATTACGTTAAACATATACTCCTCAAATTTCATAGTCCAACCTTGCCATTCGTTTTTCACATATCTGAGAGGAGGCGTGCCACGGTGAGTCAGGCACATTAGCGTCAGATGCGACATTCAATATTCAGCCTTCGTGCATAAAAGAACAACCCTTCTACATTGCATATTATTTTAATTGCCCGTAATTGCTAGATCGTTTTTTTGAAATGATCAATACTTAATCACCTACATGTTTGAAATTAAATGTAATTGTCAAAAAATCTATTCACTTGAAAGACCAAAGCGGTCAACAGCTTTCAATGAACCTGAACAAATAGTACGGTGCACCATATCCATAAGCTTGGGAATATAGGGAAACGCTTCTACCTATAGCACCGATCTACGACCAGAGACAAAATTATGCTGTTGATGTATTGTGTTCCTATTCGACCGAGCCAAATTAGCAGGTTTAATCAGCAAGAAAGCAAGCAAAAGAATTGGGAACATCGAACAGCGTTTTGACGATCCGGTGATGGCATAAGAGTTAGAAATCAGTGGCCATTATCACTAGTTTCCCCGAAAGGCCAGATGGTGGAATTCTGATGGCGAATCGATTTTGCTCTCAGTGGTAAATCAAATTTAAGGACTATTTACATCGAACTGGGAGCTTCCGTCCTCATTGGCAAGAAGTCAAGACCCATTTCCTCGAAGGAGATAGGTGGTCGGATTTTCTATCCCATGTATATATGCGGACGTTTGCGAGTGGTGGGGGTCAAGGTAAATGACGGTTCACCTCTCAGCCAAGTGGAAAAAGTGCTGTCCAAATGTCACTGACCACAAGTTAAATCATGGACAGGACTTTCGCTTTGCCAGGAATTAGTCTCAACATCAGATGCGCATTCATACTTTGTTTTTTTTAAATCGTTGGATAAACACTGTACGACACGTTCTCTGGCCATGGTTGTCTCTGCGCGAATAAATTAACTAACTGACTTCACGCTGACTGATCCTGCGAAAATATTTTGAGAGAACAACATCAAATGCCATGGTTGCATACATATATTTGGGTTTTATAAGCAATTTAAACAATCTATCACTAATATCCATGGTGTCCTACTGAACTCTGACAACCACTATCTAGATCAGGCACAATATAGCACTTGATAATACTTCGGATATGATGCATGTCGGTACAAGAATATTAGTCAGTGATTTGACGACATACTTTGCATTATTTGAAAGTGCTATTTATTTATTCATTTATTTATTTCGATTATATAATAAGAAAGCGCTCGTGTTGTGTTTATAACTAAACAAGTGCAACTGTAAAAGGCTACCGCTTCTTTCGAGGAGCTAGCCTGTGTTCATACTAAAGTTCCTCGTTGGTGAGAAAATCTTGTGAACAGCAGAGTGGTCCCATAGCACTAAACACTCCGCTCTGGTTGCGCAGATGATGAGTTCGTCACTATGCCGTGCACATGGTGTTTTCACTCTATCTGGCCTGGGCTTTTTGGGATCTGTCCAGGCCTGCGTGGGGCCATTTCGACCCCATCTGAATATTTTTCTTTTCACTTGAGCTAGGGGGCTGAAACTTAGCACACTGTACCCCTGGCTCAAACTCTACCAGAAAATGTAAAACTAAAATCTAGATGACCGCCTTCATGACGTCACTGTGACAGTCATTTTTTTGTCCGATTTTTATTGATAAGTTTTCTTTGCAAAAGTTGCATGATAAATTAGTAAATGTCAGATTTTCCCTTTTTTCCCTCGAAGAAACGCAGGAATTTTGAAGAAAACTGACGAAAACATCACTTTCTGGTATCCCACATGGCCGCCATCTTGAATTTACCCATGATTCTCTACTAGGGGGGTTATGCAAATAGGCTCCAAATCAGTCAAATATTATCAACTACGAGTCACGAAGTGTCAGCTTTCATTTTTTCCGGAGATGGGAAAGAAAGTTGGGTAAGGGGGGGGGGGGGAGAGGAACTTTATGCCTCCCCCCAGGTCTGGTAAGGTTAAACAACGGAGAACTTTGTGCGCTAGGTTCATATGAGAGGGTCTGGCGGCGATTATTATGGTCGTGGGAATTCCCCGTAAGCTCAAACTGTCGGATCTGACGCATATAATATGAACCATTGGCTTCACACTATACACGCAGAACTGTAGTAAAGTAATAACAGCAGTTCTGTCACACACACTGCTACAACAAGAGATAAGAGATAACGTCACTGATAGATACGGAGAGTGAGAATTTGATTTATAAATAATTTGCCTGTCTCAGAAAATGCTGATTTTAACTTATTCCCGCAAGCCCCTCTTGAGATATATATTTATTATGCTCATTTCAGCAACTGATATGAAAGGAATGTGTTAACTGAAACTATCTTAGCGACCTAATGTGAGTAATTCTTGTTCTTATAATAACCAGTGCTACTACCGATATAAATGTAGAAGAATCGGATATCGCAGATTTCCTACAGGGGGTATAGTGAAGGTAAAAGGAAAAGATCTGATGACACGACATGACATCTGTTTCACTTCGATGCGCAAGTCTTATATTGTTTCCGACACGGTCTCCCACGAAATGGTCTTGTGTGATTCTCGGTCGGTGGTCTATGGTATGCTAAATCAATATGATTTACGACGAGAGTCTCAACCTTCTTGGAAAAGGTCCTAAGATGTACGAGTCTGAGATCGACAAATATCTTGGCACTTCACCAGATTATGTCACTTGAATGTCCAAAGGTAAATAGAAAACGACAGAGGGCTGGTCTTTGGAGTTAGGGATAAAAAATCAAAGACGAACAAGGACATTTATTGTGGTCGCTCTTGGCGTCTCTTTTATTGCATGTCGTCTCTAAACCGAGAACATCCTTAATTTATATTTCCTCATCGGTAAATATCTGTCTCGTAAAAAAATATATCCCAACTCGAAATTGTCTCATCCACTTCGAAGCAGAGGATTCAAGTATCGACAATCATATATGTAATACTGTCCCACAAAGAGCCCTATAATATACACGGTCTTGACCCAAACAGATCTCTACCAGTTCAAACGATCTGCCAGTACTGGAACTATATCTACCAGTTTATGGAGAGGTAAATTGTCAGAAAATAGGATGTAGCATGCCCGATGGAGGCAAAATACCCAGTCCAGCACCGGAATGGCCTGTAAAATCCATAGCTCAAGTACCCATACGATTATCGACATTGACAAAACGAGCAATTTAAGGTTTGGTGCCATTTTTTTTATTTGGGACACAGGATTGCTATGCGGATTAGAAATATCGGCTTCATGCTGAACGATTGGTCTGACTGTACACCAGTTATGTATATCGCTATAATGACCTATTATCAAGGAACTGAATGAAAAAAGCTTTAAATTATACGCAACATTAAAAGGCTGGTGGAAAACGATGCCGGCGTACTGACAATAACCCCGGGTAGAGAGAGAGAATTAAGGTTTAATGTCGCGTTCAGCAATATTTCAGCTATATAGCGACGTAAGCCAATTGACACACAGGCAAATATACTGACTGTATATCTAAACCATCAAATGATCAAAAGTGATACGTGTGGTGATTTGTATCCTAGCCCCGGTTTTGTTGTAGCTGTTCATGTGAACATATTGAATGACATGATCACTCGGCCCCTAGCACCGGCTTGAGCGTTATTAGATATAAATATTTCAGATCGATCATGTAATAGCCCTATCAAGTTATCTGATGGAGAATGATGAAGTAGGTGACGGCCAGATAGTCAAAAAAAAGTTGACAACGATCTCTACCCGTGCTAATTGTGTTATGGTACATAGCTTCAAATAGTTTCACTGGAACCTAATGATCGATGTCACGATATATATATTTAAAGACTGATCTTCTGATGTGGAGAAGAAGTATAAGAAATAAATAGCAACTAGCCCTCCTGATTTTCTACATTATTATATTCCGACTGCAGTTCAATGAATATTGTACAGAAGTAACGGAATGATTATTTGCCATATAGTGTATACTTTATCACAAAACATCAGATCTATGGCTTCACAAGTTGAATCCTGCAAAACTGGTCTATTACTGGTCTGTATATTTGGTGATGTGTTTTTGTTATGGGATTGCGTGCGGCGCGAGCGGCTACCGGACCGCCTGCACAAGGTTAACCAGATTTTGTTTGGTCAAAGGCAAGATGTAATGCTTCGATATCAATATCACCATATCTGCCGTGACATTATGCAAGCGAAATACAGACAAAACCTAATTTCTAAGGAGCCTTTGGGCCTTTTTTACATGAACAGCTTTTACAAATTTAAGAGAATGTGACGACTTGTTAGACTTGCGACGATCACTCACAACGTAACATATCGTTCGCACTATGATCATGTGTTGTCTATGCTATTTATTAAAACCCGTATTTGAAAATTATAATTAAGAATTCATTTATTATCGATTACTGTCAACTGTTTCGCGGTAACTCGAAGGGGAGGTTGATTAGCGTGACATCATGACATCAACCGGTCTTTGTTGATAATGTTCTACTGAAATGGCTCTTTAAGAGGTCACCCCTTTTCTTATTCATTTAATGTTAGTACTGTACATTTGGTCTTCACACCCCTCAAAACTAACTTCAGTATCAGGTTTTCTGCTCGAACCGCATTGACTCGAAGGTCACCCATAAAGTGATTCGCAACGGGGAGCTCTCCTCCAGCGTTGAACGTTTGCGTCCTCGGCCAGAATCAGAAGGGGTAACTTTTGCTCAAAAGTCTCTATTATTTCAGCCTCCAGATCAAAGGGTAAAAAGAATAATTAGGGTCGGAGTGGGAGAGAAATAGTCAGGCCTGGACAGGCTCAAAAATCCCAGGCCACATAGCGTTAAAACATGAAATAAATTATGGCTTGAATCTGAAAAGCCACACCAGCAGGAACGTCAGTTTCTATCCAAATATTTTTCCAGTTTATTTCTCATCGGCAAAGTGGTAAATAGCTACTAATGCTGCCAAAACTAGATATCAATACAATTCACAGGCTACTGGCAATTTTCGACAATTTTTTTATTTCAATACCAGCCGTGGATATAGCTGTTTGCCTTCTCAAATTCATTACCGGCATACATGTGCTTGTATTTCTGTTTACATGTATGCTCATCGCCTCGAAATATCAGAAAAATCACACGCACAACGTTAGTATAGATCTACCTGTCGCTAAGGACTAAGGTATATCTGTCGCGTGGCAACTTCTCTCTTGCAGTATGCTGCAGAGCTATACAGAAGATATAATTAGAGCTAGGAACTAGAACTTCGCAAAGTCTGACATGGCGCAACATCCTATGTATTTCTTGTATTAGTGAACTACAGTCAACCCTCCTAGATCACTTTTTTGTTGACTTGGTTGTCAAAGTTCCAAAAAATACATCTCATACAATGCATGTTTGCGGAATGTAGAGAAAAAGTGATAGTCGATGGGTATTGGGGCCTATTGGGCTAGTATTTGGTTATAAGTGATCACAAAGATTACTGGTCTCGTGGAAACAGATATATTATCATGAAGGCAAATGTAATTGGCAACAAGTATTATCGTACGTAAGTTTCTGTGTCGTTGCCAGGATTTGCCTCTCGGATTAGATTTTCACAGTTATTTTGAAAACCACGACAATAGTAAATGCAGCGTACCCATAGAGCCCCCATAACTCCAATACCTACTATAACCTTGTTTCTCACCAGAATATATTCAGTGATGTTTCCTGCAGTTCAAGTAGAAGAGGGATGCAGCTGGAATATCCGTGTGATAGAGACAGAAAGACTTTCAATGTTTGTTGTAGAACGAATACAAAGCAGCCCGTTAATTTATCTGTTCATGCGGTGACTTTCCGACGCGACAGTCCATTTGAATCCATTTGTCATCTCCAGTGATTTGGTGTGGAAAGTTGTTGGAGGATAAATTCGTCTGCTGTGGAAACCATGTATAATTGTCTACCGCCGTATTGTCAGTTTTCATTACTACTGCTTCAAAACAGCTCGGGTGGTCAGCAAATGAATGATATAAAAATTCAATTGAATGTGGATTGAATATCTCAATTTCTTTTACAATGGGGGTGATTTTCTGTCGTAGATTAGACGCTGAATGTCGAAGCTATCCAGGTGGCGATCTCTCCCCATGAAACGTCGCAATTTACCATCTTTTTTATGTAAAACCAAATAATTGTTCGCGCAATAATTTGGACCGCGGTATCATAGATTTGCCACAAAGGACACATAGTTGCACTTGTGTGACTTTATAGGTTTACCCCATGTTGAGACATTTAATATATATAATTACTCCATCATACGTCCTCGATTCTCATTCATTAACATCAGATGAGTTATTTCTATGAGCTGATCTGTCATCACAGTTCCCGAGCTAGCTTATCTAATTCCACTTAAGCCGGTGCTAGGGGCCGTGTGGATACTTCGTAGTTTCCGTGGAACAGCTGCAATGAAAACCCGAGGGGTTCAAGTCCCCCGACGTTGAAACAATTGATTTGACTTGGAACCGTAACTTTCATTACCCAGCATGCAGAGCAATCCCAAGTGAGATCCAGGTACCCACAATTACCGAATTTGTCCTAATCCGGTCAGGATTTCATTAGATATTGTATGAAAACAAAATTTCAACTTGGCCCGCAGGTGGCGACACCTATAGGCAGCTCAGAGTGAAAAACAATCCCAAGCAAAGTCTTGAGGCAAAGTACCCTTATACAAAATTTAAAAAGAATCCGTTCAGTTTTTCAGGAGTTATTGTCCGGAAAGTCTGACAGATTCAAAAGTGGCGCCACCTATAGGCAGATGGCGTGAAAAAAAATCCCAAGCGAGATCTTGAGGTGAGGTACCCACATACCAAATTTGAGAAGAAACCATTCAGTTTTTCTAAAGTTAAAGTTTCGTTTCCAGACAATAGTCTGGAAACGAAACTTTAACTTTGGCCCCCAAGTGGTGCCACCTAAAGGCGAATCGGTGCAAAAAACAATCCCAAGCAAGATCTTAAGGCTATAGATACCCATACATCAAATTTGAAAAGAATCCGTTCAAAAGTTATTGTGCAGAAACAAAATTTTAAATTTGCCCTCAGGTGGCGCCACCTATAGGCGGATCGGCACGAAAAACAATCCCAAGTGAGGGAGTTACTCACACACCAAATTTGAAAAGAATCCGTTCAGTTTTTCAAAAGTAATTGTCCGGAAATGAAATTTTAACTTTGCCCCTAGGTGGCGCCACCTGAAGGCGGATCGGTGCGAAAAACAATCCCAAGCGAGATCTTGAGGCGAGGTACCCACCCACCAAATTTGAAAAGAATCCATTCAGTTTTTCAAAAGTTATTGTCCGGAAACGAAATTTTAACTTTGCCCCAAGGTGGCGCCACCTATAGGCGGATCGGTGCGAAAAACAATCCCAAGCGAGATCTTGAGGCGGGGTACCCACAAACTAAATTTGAAAAGAATCCGTTCATTTTTTCAGAAGTTATTTTCCGGAAACAAAGTCGCACAGACGGACGGACGGACGGACGGACCCCAATACTTATATAGTCCCCCTTTAGCCCTTCGGGCGTCGGGGGACAATAAAAGTGCGGCTGAGATACTGAGGCTACGTCCGAGAATCCACCGAATTCTCGGGTCTGAATGTGATTTACCGAGGGATACCTTCCTGTAGAGACACATGGCTGCTCTTTAGTCGCCAGACGTCGTCAATTTTCCCCACTTTTCTCCAATTTACAGACTCACATGAACTAAATAAGATGACATTATAGATGCAATATCTTGTGTTTGGCTCAATATATCGGGTTAGCGCCTTGCATGATGATTACTTAAGGTCCTCTTGTGCTAAAGGGTTAACGACATTAACACCTGTTGGATTTTTTCCAAGTTGAAGACTATTAGACATATATCGCAGAGACTTGGTCTAGTGTACTGAAACAGTAAAAAATATATGTATGAATTTGACAATTTTGTGACCAATGCCCATTCCTAGATTACACTACGATAACCTTTGTTCGTATATTTTACATATTCGACATCCGAAATGCAGTAGCTAGTCATCGTCCAAATTGTGTTTCCCTATGCTATGAACATATATATATATATATATATATGATCGACCATATGGAGCCATCGGATACCATACTTGTACAGAAGCTGTGGGTAGTATAATCGGGATAGCTAACTACAAGCCTCTCAGTAGCTAGCCACCGTCCATATAAAAGTTTTCAGGGAAAACCAGAATTTCTGTGTACAACTATACCGTTCTCAATAATAATATTGTTTTGTTTCAAATGTTTTAGAATAGAAATGTTAATTTTTTGCTTATTTGGAAATGTTTATGGTACGGTGATTATTCAGTCTGTTTGAGAATTTCGAGATATAGGCTAGAGCTGATAGCATAGGCTAGAACTCGATACATCTCTCCGTTCCAGTCTTAATTCTTCAAACTGAATACGAAGCTGACAGTCCTGTTGTATGACATCATGCATGCTAGACATTTAATCTATAATGTATCAAATATGGTGTGGTAGTGACTGAGTTACTAAAACCTGTATCATCTCTTTTGTTAAAATTACCCTGAAAAGAATGCAAATATATCAATTAACGTATTTTGGTATAATAATTTGGACTGCGGTATCAAGGGTTTGCCACAAAGGACACATAGTTGCACTAGTGTGCCCTCACATGGCCCAAATAAGCCGGGTGGATCAATTATCTTACGGACCACCAACCAGAAATATTCGAACAATTAATCGTGCTTTTGAAACTTTAACTTTGGCCCCCAAGTGGTGCCACTTAAAGGCGAATCGGTGCAAAAAACAATCCCAAGCAAGATCTTAAGGCTATAGGTACCCATAGATCAAATTTGAAAAGAATCCGTTCAAAAGTTATTGTGCAGAAACAAAAATTTAAATTTGCCCCCAGGTGGCGCCACCTATAGGCGGATCGGCACGAAAAACAATCCCAAGTGAGATCTTTAGGGGAGTTACTCACACACCAAATTTGAAAAGAATCCGTTCAGTTTTTCAAAAGTAATTGTCCGGAAATGAAATTTTAACTTTGCCCCTAGGTGGCGCCACCTAAAGGCGGATCGGTGCGAAAAACAATCCCAAGCGAGATCTTGAGGCGAGGTACCCACCCACCAAATTTGAAAAGAATTCATTCAGTTTTTCAAAAGTTATTGTCCGGAAACGAAATTTTAACTTTGCCCCAAGGTGGCGCCACCTATAGGCGGATCGGTGCGAAAAACAATCCCAAGCGAGATCTTGAGGCGGGGTACCCACAAACTAAATTTGAAAAGAATCCGTTCATTTTTTCAGAAGTTATTTTCCGGAAACAAAGTCACACAGACGGACGGACGGACGGACGGACCCCAATACTATAGTCCCCATTTAGCCCTTCGGGCGTCGGGGGACAATAAAAGTGCGGCTGAGATACTGAGGCTACGTCCGAGAATCCATTGAATTCTCGGGTCTGAATGTGATTTACCGAGGGATACCTTCCTGTAGAGACACATGGCTGCTCTTTAGTCGCCAGACGTCGTCAATTTTCCCCACTTTTCTCCAATTTACAGACTCACATGAACTAAATAAGATGACATTATAGATGCAATATCTTGTGTTTGGCTCAATATATCGGGTTAGCGCCTTGCATGATGATTACTTAAGGTCCTCTTGTGCTAAAGGGTTAACGACATTAACACCTGTTGGATTTTTTCCAAGTTGAAGACTATTAGACATATATCGCAGAGACTTGGTCTAGTGTACTGAAACAGTAAAAAATATATGTATGAATTTGACAATTTTGTGACCAATGCCCATTCCTAGATTACACTACGATAACCTTTGTTCGTATATTTTACATATTCGACATCCGAAATGCAGTAGCTAGTCATCGTCCAAATTGTGTTTCCCTATGCTATGAACACATATATATATATATATATATGATCGACCATATGGAGCCATCGGATACCATACTTGTACAGAAGCTGTGGGTAGTATAATCGGGATAGCTAACTACAAGCCTCTCAGTAGCTAGCCACCGTCCATATAAAAGTTTTCAGGGAAAACCAGAATTTCTGTGTACAACTATACCGTTCTCAATAATAATATTGTTTTGTTTCAAATGTTTTAGAATAGAAATGTTAATTTTTTGCTTATTTGGAAATGTTTATGGTACGGTGATTATTCAGTCTGTTTGAGAATTTCGAGATATAGGCTAGAGCTGATAGCATAGGCTAGAACTCGATACATCTCTCCGTTCCAGTCTTAATTCTTCAAACTGAATACGAAGCTGACAGTCCTGTTGTATGACATCATGCATGCTAGGCATTTAATCTATAATATATCAAATATGGTGTGGTAGTGACTGAGTTACTAAAACCTGTATCATCTCTTTTGTTAAAATTACCCTGAAAAGAATGCAAATATATCAATTAACGTATTTTGGTATAATAATTTGGACTGCGGTATCAAGGGTTTGCCACAAAGGACACATAGTTGCACTAGTGTGACCTCACATGGCCCAAATAAGCCGGGTGGACCAATTATCTTACGGACCACCAACCAGAAATATTCGAACAATTAATCGTGCTTTTGAAGCTGGTGTTCCCCTGCATAATGAACGGCATCTTCGTAATCTCGGTGACCTCTAACTGCATTAATCAAATAACACGAAACGTCATTCCAGCACATAATTCAATTTGTTTCCACTCTATGAGTTGCATGTATACAGTTTCTCATAAAAAAATTGGGAGGTTTCCAGATTTCTGAGCTCTCCAAAGAAATATTTAATTATAATTACGCTTCGTTGTATTAAAGATGTTCCACTGATTGTAGTGGATCCTGATACGTCTCCATGCACGCGATAAAATTGATTTCATCCTAAAGAGAATTGAAATACACAAGGGGCAATTGTCCGACAGCCTTTAATCAAAAGCAACAATTGCTATTATTTTACCAATAACCGCTTATTTGCTTCCTTTTTTTTAAATATGCAACTGGAATTACAAGCGTCTAGTCCGTCATTCATAATCCAGCCGTCGTCCATTAGAGAATATCCGCGTCCATAATCCAAAGACCTATTCCATTTCCATATAACAGTATTAGCACCAAATTCAAAAAGACAAAAAGTATACATAAACATAGGCTTGTTTCCTGCAAGAGAGAAGCGGTCAACAATTTTCAATGATGCCGGCAAGACATCATGATGTTCCAAAATATCAAATCCGTATCGCTGATCAGTATTCTTAATCCATAATATTCGTTATAGAGTCGTCATCTAAAAATGATGTACCTCAGTCACGCTTTGATTGTGACTGTTCATATGAGTACCATGAGGATCTTGAAGTACATGGGCTCATACGGCCCCTAGCCCCGGGTTAAGCGGAATTAGACACATGTTACGAAACGTAGCGCCATAGATCTTGCACGCTACGTTCGTATTTTGCTATCAGCATGCGATATGTATCGCCAAATTTGAGAAACTTTGAGTGGAGGCGCTTGGTGGAATAGCCCTGTTTTATAAGTTTCTGCAACAATGTTTTGTGACGTTGATTAAAATCATCACATTTAACACAGGATCTAGCAAATGCTACTAAGCGAGATATGTATACGCCATATGCAGGTCCCACTGGAATATTACTATCCAGAAAGGGATAGTTTACGATGTCGAAATTGTAATCATCTCTTTTGTCATAAAGTCGACGAGAGAGAATGCCCGCTTCATTTTTGTAGAGGTAGAGATCTAAATAAGATGTGCCTGTAGGGCTATCTGTAGTTTCCTTCAAATCCAGTGAAGGTGGATATATATCCTTCACTGCGTCATTTATATAGCGATTATCCACAGCGAGAAGATCGTCTATATAGCGTTTGGTGAATGAGAAGGAACGGGCTTTGAGTGGATCGGTTTTTGAAAGCGCCAGCATATAGTCATATTCATAAGAGAACAGATACAGGTCAGCCAACAGGGGTGCACAATTAGTACCCATTGGAATACCTATATGCTGCTGATATATTGTGTTGCCAAATTTCACATAGATATTTTTAATGAGAAATTCAAGCAACTCTATAAACAAAGAAACATCCCATGAATGATATCTCTTGTATGTAGTCGAGCTAAAGAATGCTTTATGGCTTCCGACATTAATATATCTACGATCAGTTTTCTTGAACACAGATACTATTAATGAACTTATACGGTCAATAAGGTCCTGATGAGGGATTGTAGTATAGAGTCGAGAAATCCCATGTGGATACATGTCTGTACGGTATGTGACCTTTAGCATCAAGTTCTTCCGTAAGACATTTTGAGTTTTTCAATATCCACATACATTCAACGCCAGAGTTCTTGAAAATAGTGGCGCAATACCTTTCCCAAAATGCTTTTACCTCCTGAAGGGCCCTCGTCAATAGGGTTGAAAGAAGCTTGGTGGTGCAGCTTCTAGAACCAGCTATGAATCTAGCTTTGTATGGTGATTTATGCATTTTGGGAGTCCAGTATATTTTTGGTATGTCGCTATGATTGGTTGGAAGACAAATACCTCTTTCCCTGAGAAACTTTGGTATGGTATGGTGCGTGCTGCTGCTCGCTGACTAAACTTGTTCTGCCTTCAAAATAATGGAGGCATATTAAACTTCTTGATATCAATATGTCAAACCGGATATCCTTAAATGACGTTTCAATGGAATATGGATGCAATGTACCAGGCCTCAAATGTACTTCTACATCAACAAGAGGCTATATGGCACATTGACAAATGTCTCGAAAACGACAGATTAATACTTCATTGATACAGGTTGGGCCACAGGAACATCGTGTTCTCTCGTTGACGTCAATGAAAACCGTACACTTTAAAATTGTTCTATAATACGGCATACACAAATATGTCGGATCTGACGCTTATGGTGAGAACATTCCATCACTCACATCGATCTGTACCCATGCACTATCGTGGCAAACATGTCTTGTTTGGCTCAATTCGTCGGATTCGTTTTCCTCACATTGCATGAGGATTACTTAAGGTCATTTTGTGCAGAAGGATTAACGACATTAACAGCTATGAGCAGGGTATAGTTTTTCCAAGATGACGGCTGCTAGACATGTATCGCAGAGTCTTGGTCTAGTGAACTGAAACAGTAAAATATATGTAGGAATTTGGTCTTTGGGTTATGGACTCGGAGATTCTTTAATGGACGACGGCTGAATAATGAATGACGGACCAGACGCTTGTAGTTTGACAATTTAGTGACCAATCCTCGGTCCTAGATTACAGTACGATAACGTCTGTTCGCATATTTAACATATTCGACATTCGACATTCAGTAGCTAGTCATCGTCCCAATTGTGTTCCCCTATGTGTTCCCCCCTATGTGTTCCCCTATGTGTTCCCCTATGGAGCCCTCGGATACTGTACAACTCGAAACTGCAACCAATACTACAACAACCCAAAAGAACATCGTCTACACTGATAAGAATTAGTTTTAAAAATCGTTTTGCAGAATTTTTAAGATTGTGCCTAATTTTTAAGACGCTATCGACAGTTTAGCTTTGTGTCCAGAAAATGGGGGGAGTGGGTACCCGATTGCAAAGCCCTCTGACTAAAAAACAGTATGTACTCCATTCCTTTTTCAAAATTCTGTTGCATATCATTTATCAATGCATTTTAAAATAATCAAAATTCAGTCGGCCTAGTCAGTTGTATTTCTTGAAAAAGTCAAATGTTAACATGCTCGTAAAACAGGAACAATTGAGAAATCACTGTCTTATTACCTATGAGTGCCGTGTCGTATCCATATTTCGATGCCGGATTATAGCAACTCGCCCAGGAAGTTAAACAATATATTAAATGTCTTCAACAGAGATTATTGTAATAGTTATTTGTAAAAGCATAATATTATGTACTATTTCATTCTCCAACAATAACGAGTGCCTACATCTTGGTTGTTTGAACAGTGTGTATAGGCCTATACTGCAGGCGTGGTGGTCCCCGTTGGTGCGAGAGAAATTTAGCGACCAGTTTGTAAGGTTAATTCGGACCACATCTTAGTCTGACGCAAACAAGAGAAAGCACGATGCATCCGTATGTGACGCTTCTATTATTTTTATTTCATACACATTTATAATTGGTGCTAACTGTCATACGAAATAGGTCTTTCGATTATTGACGTCGAAATTCTTTTATGAAAACAGCTGAATATTGAATGTCGGATTTGACGCTTGCTGAAGCTTGGCCACTTGAAATAACATGATCATTCCAGACATTTGTATCCAGATATTGATTAGCCGAAACACTTTAAAAGCCAATCTTAGCCAAACAGCCCATGAACTTTTTGCAATTTCATGTTATTTCATTATAACGTTCCATTTGCGGAGTACTTCCATATTGACCCCATTACGACTTTATAGTGCTGGCATGGAAGTAACCAAACATAGCTCTGGCTGCTTTTTTTAAGATGCTCAAACTATCACACAGAGTTGTCCAAGCACGAGATTGGAGGCGAGCAAATGGGATATTCATCCCGGCGTTAGGTTAAAACCCAGTTATAAGGTGAACGTGATCCCATAAACTATTACGTTATTACATAAAATGTCGCCTTCACTTTGGCATCTCGTCCAACAGATGGTTTCTATCAACGTGGTATAAGTACGGAGTCTCATAAGTATTCCTACCCAACCTTGACATTATTGTATTATACCGGAGCATGCTGGACATGAGGAATTTATTTTTCGCTGCAATCTGACGTCCCGGGCAGTTTAGGGTATTTTGTACGCAAACCGCACGCTTTCGTCTGCGGACAGAACTAATCACCACGACAGGAATTTGGTAGATAGTTTAGTGAAGTGGTTTTGTCCAGCCGTTCATTTCCACGATTTTGTCAGAACACATAAAATCCATTAGTCTATTACACCTCTCTTAGTAAGTCAATCCTTTGGATATTAATATTTGGGAAAACCAAAGTATCTCAATAACAACATTAACATAAATTTACTTGCTGTTCGAAGGCGAAATGATTTCCTCCTATGGCCCAAACTACCTGTTTACAAAAAATCAACTTTGTTCAGCAAAAGAAATGACTGAAAATATTTCACGACATGTCCGGAAGATTGCTGACAATCCTCTGGATGTTTATAATACGACCGAGAATATTAGAATATTAATTAAAACACATCAAGATCAGCTTCTGGGTTGACATCCAATAGCCAGCCGATGTCCATAACATAAGGTGTCTTTCAGTCAATAAATTACGTTAAGCCTTCTCCTCAAATTTCATAACCCAACCTTGCCATTCGACACGCACTAGATGAGGCGTGTCATGCTGAACCAGGCACATTAGCGTCCGATGCGACATTCAATATTCAGCCGTCGTCCGCAAAGAACATCCCTATATCACATGCTATTTTTCTAGCCCCCAATTGCGAGATCGTTTTCTGAAATGATCAACGCTTAATCACCTACATGTTTGAATTTAAATGCACTTGTCAAAAATTCTATTCACTTGAAAGACCAAAGCGGTCAATAATTTTCAATGAAGATGAACGAATAGTACGGTGCACCATATCCATAAGCCTTGAAATATAGGGAAACTCTTCTACCTATATCACCGATTAGTTACGACCAGAGACATAATTATACTGTTGATGTATTGTGTTGCTATTTGAACGAGCCAATTTAACAGGTTTAATCAGCAAGAAAGCAAGCAAAAGAATTGGGAACATCAAGTCGGTAGGAGCGCTTTGACGATGATCCGGTGATGGTATGAGAGTTAGAAATCAACGACCATTATCACTAGTTTCCTCGAAAGGCGAGATGGTGGAATTCTGATGTCGAATCGATTTTGCTCTCAGTGGAAAATATAATTTAAAGGCTATTTAGATCGAACTGGGAGCTTCCGTCCTCATTGGGAAAAAGTCAAGACCCATTTCCTTGAAGGAGATAGGTGGCCGGATTTTCTATCCTACGTATATTTGCGGACGTTTGCGAGTGGTGGGGGTCATGGATCAAGGTAAATGACGGTTCACCTCTCAGGCAATCTACAAACCAAAGTTCCTCGTTGGTGAGAAAATCATGTGAACAGCAGAGTGGTTCTATAGCACAAAACACTCCGCTCTGGTTGCGGGGAAGATGAGTTCAACGCTACGCTGTTCACATGGTATTTTCACCCTATCTGCCCTGGGCTTTTTGGGACCTGTCCAGGCATGAGTGGGGACCATTACAACCCCCCCCCTCCCTAAATAACTTTCTCATCCCTTGAGATAGGGGACTGAAACTTATCACACTATACCTTTGAGTCGAGCTCTACCAGAAAATGTAAAAATAATCTGAAAGGGCCGACATGATGACGTCATCTTCAAAAACAGGCATTTTTTGGTCGAGTTTTCGGTCAGATTTTCCGAATTTTCTATTTATGTGCTTTTGCAAAAACTGAAAGATAAATTAGTAAATAATAGTCTGATGTAAAATAAAACAGATTTTGCCCAAAACGCAGGAATTTTGAAGAAAAATGTCGAAAACGTCACTTTTCTGGTACCCCACAAGGCCGCCATCTTGAATTTACCACGATGTTCTACTCGGGGGGTTATGCAAGTAGGCTCCAAATGACCCCAATGTGATGAACTAAAAAGTCACGGAGGGCTTTCATTTTTTCCGGAGATAGGGGAGAAAGTTTGGTAGGGAGGATTTTATGGCTCCCCTAGGTCTGGTAGAGTTCATCAACGGAGAACTTTGGGTGTGCGCTATGTTCATATGGGAGAGTCTGGCGGCGATAATTATAGTCGTGGGAATTCACCGTAAGCTAAAAATGTCGCATCTGACGCATATAATATGAACCATTGACTTCAAAATATAAACGCAGAACTGTAGTAAAGTAATAACAACAGTTCTATCACACGCACTGCTACAATAAGAGATCAGAGATATACTTAAAGATGTAATCAGCCTCAAAATGGAAGGATTTTGTAAACTCTCCCCTATGGGTTTATTCAGCAGGGAAGATTAACAAAGCATTATATGTATTATATTTGATGATGGTAGGATCGCTATATACAACGAATGCAAGAATATCTTGTCAGAGAGATTTGAAACTCTGCCCGCTTCGACAGGTTTTCTGTTTCGCCATTGAGTGTGTGTTGTACGCGGAGAGGAAAATGACGTCACTGCGTGACGTATGAGTGACGTGGCGACGCTCACGAATTTGAATGCTGCACAGCTGCAGCCATGGGATAACGTCATGGCTCGTGCCTACGGTTCGGTAATGTCGCTTAGCATACGTTGGTAGAATGCACCACACGTGTATACGCTTGTTGACACAGCCGTGGAAAAATAAACGGCATGCCATGCTGTTTATTTTTAAAGATCAATTCCTTCTATTTTCTCGTGAACGGTAGAAACAAGTTTAGTTTTTTGTGGTCAAATGTGTCTCATTTTGTACCTATTGTAACATATGTCACTTTCGCTGAGTTTGAGATAAATCGATTTCAGCCCAGGTTTGAGGCTGATTACATCTTTAACTTAGTTTGCCTGTCTCACAAAATGCTGATATTATTCTATGGCCCCGATTCCAAACTTTCTGCTCTATCTCCGAAACGACAAAAAATGGAGAGCTGAAACTCCGTGACTTTATAGCTTATCATATTGGGGTCATTTTTGGACTAATTGCATAACCCCCCGAGCACAGGATCATGGGAAAATCCAAGATGGCGGCCACGTGGGTCCCAGAAAAGTGATGATTTTGTCATATTTCTTCAAAATTCCTGCTTTTCCCCGATGAAAAGCGGACAAAAACTATTTTATTTCACATCACATTAATATTTACTAATTTATCATGCAGTTTTTGCGGAAAAATTGCACAAATAAACATGAGGCAGCACCTAAAAGGTGCAACAACCCTTCAGCCAGACAGTTTTAGTCAGTGTATATTGGTACACAATGAATGGAAAATGCATATGTAAAAGCCTGAAAGATTTGGTTGAATGCAGAAGATGCTTTAGCAGTGACTTGTAAAATGTGATAAATTCAGTGTGGGATGTTGAATGAATTAGAGAACTATAATAAATAATTTGACATATCACGTGCGAAAAATATGGCGGAAGAACAAAAATATTCTGAACAAAAACAAAAGGCTTCAAGCCATTCTTGCTTTGAACACTAATAATAATCTGAACAATAACGAGAGATCCTGAAGGATCTTGTCGCCCACCATTGTTCGATAATTGTAAGCTAATGACAAGAGGATCTTTTTGTCCATTGTTACTAAGAACAAACGATTGATTTGTAATTTTGTTTACAGAATTTCGAATCTGAGCGAAAAAGATCGAAAAAGGGACACTGGAAAACACCAAGATATGATCTTTCTAAGTTTAAGGAGTTTCAAGATTTCTAGAAACTGTACTTATGTCAGTTGTAATAGTACAAGAGAAAAGAGCAAAGTTAGTCTGAAAGTGAATGTCCGTAGGATCATTCGTCTTCGTTTTGTAGTATTTTTTTTGCACGTGTCATCATTGGGTACTGGAAGCGAAGACAAATGTCTTTGACCCTTTGGCATGAGCTATGAAACATACTTAAGATTTTATAATTAGGAGCGAATGCTAATTCTGTTCTGTTTACTGGGCTAGTTTGAGATATCTCTTTTAAGATACCATGCTCGAAAATAGTAACATGGTACAATACTTAATACTGAAGGGATCCGCGCAGTAATGTTGAAACCTCGAAAGTGTCTGAATCCTAATTATCTCCCTTGGATCGAAACACGCAGTTGTCGCGTTGTAACGTTGTGTCACAAGAGTGACGTCCCTTCATGTAGCCGACCCGTCGGCAGACGAAACAGTTCACTGGACTAAGAAAACTTATTTAAAATTTGAAAATTTGCAGTAGTTCCTGAGAAATCACGATAACAAGGTTTCATGGGGAAATTCAAGATAACAAGGTTTCATAGGGAAATCCAAGATGGCTGCCTTGTGACCATATTGGATTTTTGAATCGGACCAGAAAAGGTATCTTGTACAACTAGACCCTACGGGGAACCTGTGTACCAAATTTGAGAAAGATCCATGGAGTAGTTCCTGAGAAATCGCGATAACAAGGTTTCATGAGGAAATCCAAGATGGCTGCCTGGTGGCCATATTGGATTTTCGAATCGGACCAGAAAAGGTATCTTGCACAACTAGACCCCAAGGGGAACCTGTGTACGGTATCGAATTTGGGAAAGATCCATGCACAACTAGACCCCAAGGGGAACATGTGTACCAAATTTGAGAAAGATCCATGAAGTAGTTCCTGAGAAATCGCGATAACAAGGTTTCATGAGGAAATCCAAGATGGCTGCCTGGTGGCCATATTGGATTTTCGAATCGGACCAGAAAAGGTATCTTGCACAACTAGACCTCAAGAGGAACCTGCGTACCAAATTTGAGAAAGATCCATGAAGTAGGTTCCTGAGAAATCGCGATAACAAGGTTTCATGAGGAAATCCAAGATGGCTGCCTGTTGGCCATATTGGATTTTCGAATCGGACAAGAAAAGGCATCTTGCACAACTAGACTCCAAGGGGAACCTGTATACCAAATTTGAGAAAGATCCATGAAGTAGTTCTTGAGAAATCGCGATAACAAGGTTTTATGGGGAAATCCATTATGGCCGCCTTGTGTCCATATTGGATTTTCGAATCGGACCAGAAAAGGTATCTTGCACAACTGGACCAGTTGGGGAACCTGTGTACCAAATTTGACAAAGATCCATGCAGTATTTCCTGAGAAACCACGATAAAGTTTCATGGGGTAATCTAATATGGCCGCCTGGTGGCCATATTGGATTTTCGATTCGGACCGAAAAAGGTGTCTTGCACAACTAGACCCTAAGGGGAACCTGTGTACCAAATTTGAGAAAGATCCATGCAGTACTTCCTGAGAAATGACAACAAAGTTTCATGGGGAAATCCAAGATGGCTGCCTTGTGGCCATATTGGATTTTCGAATCGGACCAGAAAAGGTATCTTGCACAACTAGACCTCAAGAGGAACCTGTGTACCAAATTTGAGAAAGATCCATGAAGTAGTTCCTGAGAAATCGCGATAACAAGGTTTCATGGGGAAATCCAAGATGGCTGCCTTGTGGCCATATTGGATTTTCGAATCGGACCAGAAAAGGTATCTTGCACAACTAGACCTCAAGAGGAATCTGTGTACCAAATTTGAGAAAGATCCATGAAGTAGTTCCTGAGAAATCGCGATAACAAGGTTTCATGGGGAAATCCAAGATGGCTGCATGGTGGCCATATTGGATTTTCGAATCGGACCAGAAAAGGTATCTGCACAACTAGACCCCAAGGGGAACCTGTGTACCAATTTCAGAAAGATCCATGCAGTAGTTCCTGAGAAATCGCGATAACAAGTATTGTTTACGGACGGATGGACGGACGACGGACCACGGACGAAAAGCGATTTGAACAGCCCACCATCTGGTGATGGTGGGCTAAAAAGTCTTCTGATTTTCAATGGGAGTCAAGTAATATAGAGTTTTTGATAGGAAAACGAAGCTGCGCATCTAAAACCCCTCGGCTCTGGGTGCCAGTCATTCACAATCTATTCCATTTGAACCATACATATACTACTTTGAAAATATCAGGAACATCAAGCAGTCAAGTGACAAATATACAGATTATCAAAAAACTTGCAATCAGAAATGGCCGCAAAGTTTTCCGTCCAATCAGAGAAACCGGGAGTCATTACTTGTCTCTTGATATATCTATGACGTATATCAAGCATACTGAACACTTGAACAGTATCAAAGGATATATAGATCATCAATGATTTTACATAAATTGAGCACGGCTGCCAAGGTTTCCATCCAATCAGAGAAAACGGTTCGGCATTCGTTTTTAGTCTCTTGATGTACTGATGATGTATAGTCTTGCATCAAACACTTGAACAGTACCAGAGGTAAACATTTTGCATAAATTAAAGACGGCAATAAAGTTTTCCACCTAATCAGAGAAAATGGTTGTCATTAATTCTTGATGTATCGATGATTTGTAGTTTCATGAAGCACTAAAATGGTATCAGATATAGATCATTAATGATTTTGCAGAAAATGAAACTGGTCGCAAAGATTTCCGCCCAATCAGAGAAACCAGTTCTGTCATTCATCGTAAGTCACTTGATGCAGTGATGATGTATATCAAATTTTACATCGAGCACTTGAACGGTATCAGAGATAAAGATCATTAATGATTTTGTATAAATTAAAGATGGCTGCCTATCCTTCCCGTCATTCAGAGGAACTGATGTGGTTATTCATTGCGAGTCTCTTGATACATCGATGCTGTATACTAAGTTTCATATAGAACACTTAAATGGTATCAGAGATATACATCATTAAAATTTTGCATAAATTAAAGATGGCTGCCAAGATTTCCGCCCAATCAGAGAAACCAGTTCTGTCATTCATCGTACATCTCTTGATGCATCGATGATGTTTACCAAATTTTACATCGAGCACTTGAACGGTATCAGAGATAAAGATCATTAATGATTTTGCATAAATTAAAAATGGCCGGCCATCCTTCCCGCCTCTCAGAAGAACTGATGTGGTTATTCAGTGCAAGTCTCTTGATACATCGATGCTGTATACCAAGTTTGGTATAGAACACTTCAATGGTATCAGAGAAATACATCATTAAAGATTCTGCATAAATTAAAGATGGCCACAAAGGCTTTCACCCAATCAGGGAAACTGATTTGGTCATTCCTTTAAAGTTTCTTGATATATCGATAATCTATACCAAGTTTCACACTGAACAGCACAATGGTTTCCGAGATACGCAAGATTCATGGTTTCGCATAAACTAAAGATGGCCGCCAAAGTTTCCCCCAATCGGGTCCAGATTCAATAGGGTTCTGGGTCACGAGCATATGGATGTGCACGGCAAGTTGTATCGATGATCTATACCAAGTTTTACAATGAACAGCGAAATGGTTTCCGAGATACACAAGATTCATGGTTTCGCATAAATTAAAGATGGCCGCCAAAGTTTCCACTCAATCGGGTCCAGATTCAATAGGGTTCTGGATCACAATCATATGGATGTGCACCTCAAGTTTGGTGTGCCTAGGGTAAGTCGTTCTAAAGATATCTTGGTAACGAGAAAGCTGTGACGGTTTCGCATAAATTAAAGATGGTCGCCAACCAATCAGGTCCAGATTCAATAGGCTTATGTTTGACCACCCAACAATCCTGCATACCAAATTTGAAGTCTCTAGAAGCAACGGTTTGGCTTCTAGACCAGTCACAAGAATTGTTGACGAATTTTCCGTGACGTTGCCATGGAAACCGCAAAATTCATCACAAATCACCCAAATTCGATAGGCTTGTGGCTGACCAACCAACAATCCTGAATACCAAATTTGAAGTCTCTAGAAGCAACGGTTTGGCTTCTAGACCGATCACAAGAATTGCTGACGACTGACGACCAGACGACCGGACGACCGGACGTACTTGCCGACGACAAAACCCCACAGCCTAATAGGCTGAGGGGTAAAAATTCGGAAAATCGGGCTGAAAAATCGACCAAAAAATGTTGTTTTTGAAAATGACGTCATTGTAACGTCATCAAAGCGGCCATCTTGGATTTGTTTACATTTTCTGGTAGAGCTTGACCCAAGAGTATAGTGTGGTAAGTTTTAGCCCCCTAGCTCAAGGGGTAAGAAAAATAATTAGGAGGGGGGGGCCATTTCGGGCCCCCAGGCCACAACAGGTCCCAAAAAGCCCAGGCCAGATAGGGCTAATATATATTTATTATGCTAATTTCAGCAACTGATATGAATGTGTAGGCTGAAGCCTTCTTAGCGATTTTAGCGACCTGCGCTACTAACGATATAACTGTAGAAGAATCAGATATCTACAGGGAGTATAGTGAAGGTAAAAGGGAAAGATCTGATGACACGACATGACATCTGTTTCATTTCGATGTGCAAATCTTACATTGTTTCCGACACGGTCTCACACGAAATGGTCTGGTGGGATTCTCGATCGGTGGTCTATGATACGCTAAATCAATATGATTTCCGACGAGAGTATCAACCTTCTTCGGAAAGGTCATAGGATGTACGAGTCTGAGATCGACAAATATCTTGGCATTTCACCAGATTATGTCATTTGAATATCCAAAGGTAAATAGAAAACGACAGAGGGTTCATCTTTGGAATAAGGGATAAAATATCAATGACGAATAAGGACATTTACTGTGGTCGCTCTTGGCGTCTCTTTTATTGCATGTCGTCTCTAAACCGAGAACATCCTTAATTTATATTTCCTCATCGGTAAACATCTGTCTCGTAAAAAATATATCCCAACTCTCGAAATTGTCTCATCCGCTTCGAAGCAGAGGGTTCAAGTATCGACAATCATATATGTAATGCTGTTCCACAAAGAGCCCTTCTACAATATATACACGGTTGGATGTAGCATCCCCGTTGGAGGCAAAACAACCGGTCCAGCACCGAAATGGTATGTAACACATAGCTCAAAGTACCCATACGATTATCTAGATTTACAACACGTGCAGTTTAAGGCTTGCTGATATATTTATATATTTTTAAATTCGGAACACAGGATTGCTAAGCCGATTAGAAATATCGGCGTCATGCTGAACGATTAGTCTGAACGACTGTACACCAGCTATGTACATCGCTAAAATGATGACCTATTATCAAGGAACTAAATTAATTAGGCCTGCCTTAAATCAAACGCAGCATTGAAAAGCTGGCGGAAAACGATGCCGGCGTACTGACAAAAATCATATGACTCACAGAGAAATATACCGACTGCATATCTAACAACATCACAAGAACCAAAAGTGATACATGTACTGATCTGTATCCCAGTCACGCTTTTATTGCAGCTGTTCATGTAGACATATTAAATGACATGGCCATCTCGGATTAGATTTTAACAGTTATTTTGAAAACCACGTCAATAGTCAATACAGCGTACTCAAAGAGCCCCCATAACCCCAATACCTACTATATTTTTGTTTTTCACCATAATATATTCGGTGATGTTTCCTGCAGTTCTACTAGAAGGGCGGATGCAGTTGGGATATCCGTGTGATAAGAGACAGAAAGACTTCCAATTTCCTTTGTAGAACGAAAACAAATCAACACGTTAATTGGTCTATACATGAGGTGACTTTCCGACGCGACAGTCCATTTGAATCCATTTGTCATCTGCAGTGATTTGATGTGGGACGTTGTTGGAAGATAAATCCGTCTGCTGTGGAAACCATGTATAATTGTCTACCGCAGTATTGTCAGTTTTCGTTACTACTCCTTCGAAGCAGCTCGGGTGGTCAGCATATGAATGATATAAAATTTCAATTGAATGTGGACTGAAGATCTCCTTTATTTATAAAGAGGGTAATTTTCTGTCGTAGATTAGACGCTGAATGTCGAAGCTGTCCAGGTGACGATCTCTCGCCATGAAAGGTGGCAATCTCTCGCCATGAAAGGTGGCGATCTCTCGCCATGAAACGTCGCAATTTACCATCTTTTTGTATGTAAAACCAAATAATTGTTCGCGCAATAATTTAGACTGCGGTATCGTGGATTTGCCGCAAAAGACATATAGTTGTACTTGTGTGACTTTACAGACTCACATGGCCCAAATGAGCCGGGTGGTCCAATTATCTTACTGACCACCACCCAGACAATTTCCAACAATTAATCGCGCTTTTGAAGCTGGTGTTCACCTGTATAATGAACAACATCTTCCTAGTCTCGGTAACCTGTAAGTGCATTAATCAAATAACACGAAACGTCATTTCAGCACATAATCCAATTTGTTTCCACTCTATGAGTTGCATGTACCAGTATACAGTTTCTCATAAAAAATTTGGGAGGTTTCCAGATTTCTGAGCTCCACAAAGAAATATTTAATTACAATTACGCTTCGTTGTATTAAAGATGTTCCACTGACTGTAGTTGAACCTGATACGTCTCCATGCACGCGATCAAATTAATTCCATCATAAAGAGAATTGAAATACAAATGGGGCAATGTCCGACAACCTTTAATCAAATTAAATATTGCTCTGCCTTCAAAATTAAACTTATTAATATCAATATGTCAAATCGGATATCCTTAAATGATAATGTTTCATTGGAATATGGATGCAGTGTACCATACCTTGGATGTAACTTGTAAGAGGCTATATGGCACATTGACAAATGTCTTGAAAACGACAGATTAATTCTTCATTGATAAAGGTTAGGCAACATGAAGATCGTGTTCTCTCGGTGGCGTCAATGAAAAGCGCTTATATTTTCTTTCGTTCAAGGCACACCTTTTATAAGTGTACTTTATTACGGGATACACAAATGTGTCAGAGCTGACGCTTATGGTGAGAACATTGCATCACTCACATCGATCTGTATACATGCACTATAGATGCAATATCTTGTTTGATTCAATACATCGGGTTGGCGACTTGCATGGTGATTGCTTAAGGTCATTTTGTACTAAAGGGTTAACGACATTAACAACTAATTCTGAGCAGTGTGGAGTTTTTCCAAGTTGAAGACTACTAGACATATATCGCAGAGTCTTGGTCTAGTGAAGTAAAACAGTAAAATATATGTAGGAATTTGACAATTAAGTGACCAATCCCCGGTCCTAGATTAAGGTACGATAACGTTTCTTCATATAGAAGATATTTAAGATATTCGACATCCGACAATTAGTGGCTAGTCATCGCCCAAATTGTGTTCCCCTGTGTTTTGAGCATATATATATTTTATCAATCATATGGAGCCATCGGATACTAGCCTAAAGCATCAGACCCATTGTCCATAAATGTTATCAGAGGAAAACTCAGAATTACCCGAACGCAAAGTTTTCCGACTAAAAAACAGTATGTACTCCACCCCTTTTTCAAAATTCTGTTGTATATCATTCATCAATGCAATATCAATATAACTGACTAAGCCGGCTGAATTTTGTTTATTTCTAAATAAACAAACTTCAGCCGGCTTAGTCAGTTATATTCAAATGTTAACATGCCCGTAAAACGGGAAAAATGGAAAAAATAACAGCCTTACTACCTATATGCACCGTGTCGTATCAATATTTAGAACACCGGATTATAGCGACTCCCCCAGGAAGTTAAATAATATGTTAAATATGTCTTCAAAAGAGATGATTGTAATAATTATTAATAAAAAAGATTATGTACATGTACTTTCTCATACCACATCTTAGTCTGATGCGAATAAGAGAAAGCACGATGCATCCATATGTGACGCTTCTATTATTTTCATTTCATACACATTTATAATTGGTGCTAACTGTCAAACAAAATAGGTTATTTCGATTATTGACGTCGAAATTCTTTTATGAAAACAGTTGAATATTGAATGTCGGATTTGACGCTTGCTGAAGCTTGGGCACTTGAAATAACCTGATCATTCCAGACATTTGTCTCTAGATATTGATTAACGGAAACACTTTAAAAGCCAATGATATAGCCAAGACAGCTCATGAACTTTTTGCAATTTTGTGTTATTTCATTATAACGTTCCATTTGCGGAGTACTTCCATATTGACCCCATTACAACTCTATAGTGCTGGCATGGAAGTAACCAAACATAGCTCTGGCTGCTTTTTTTAAGATGCTCAAACTATCACACACAATTGTCCAAGCACGAGATTGGAGGCGAGCAAATGGGATATTCATCCCGGCGTTAGGTTAAAACCCAGTTATAAGGTGAACGTGATCCCATAAACTATTACATTATTGCATAAAATGTCGCCTTCACTTTGGCATCTCGTCCAACAGATGGTTTCTATCAACGTGGTATAAGTACGAAGTCTCATAAGTATTCCTACCCAACCTTGACATTATTGTATTATACCGGAGTATGATTGACATGAGGAATTTATTTTTCGCTGGAATCTGACGTATCGGACAGTTTAGGGTATTTTGCACGCACACCGCACGCCTTCGTCTGAGGACAGAACTAATCACCACGATAGGATGCGATAGGAATTGTCGGATTTGTAAGACAGTTTAGTGAAGTGGTTTTGCCCAGTGGTTCATTTCCACGATTTTGTCAAAACATATAAAATCCATTAGTCTATTACACCTCTCTTAGTAAGTCAATCCGTTACCTTTCGTTATCAATATTTTGAGAAAACCAAAGTATCTCAATAACAACATTTACATCAATTTACTTGCTTTTCGAAGGCGGAATAATTTCTCCTAAGGCCCAAATTGCCTGTTTACAAAAAAAAATCGACTTTGTTCGGCAAAAGAAATGACATGCGACATGTCAAGAAGATCGCTAACAATGCTCTGGATATTTGTAATACGAAAGAGAATATTAATTAGAACATGTCAAGATCAGCTGCTGAAGTTGACATCCAATAGCCAGCCGAGGTCCATCACATGTCTTCGAGTCAATAAATTACGTTAAACCTATTCCTCGAATTTCAAAGTCCAACCTTGCCATACCTCATGCACTTTTTTTTACATAACTGAGATGAGGTGTGTCACGCTGATCCAGCCACATTAGCGTCAGATGTGACATTCAATATTCAGTCGTCGTCCATAAAAGAATGTCCTCGTGAATAATCGAAAGCCTATTTCGTATGACAGTTCCTAACGTGTATGAAATAGGTCAGCATGATGTAGCAAGACATGATGATGTTGTATACATAAAATCCTAATAACTGACCATTATTCTCTATCCAACTGAATATCCACTGACCATTATTCTCTATCCAACTGAATATCCACTGACCATTATTCTCTATCCAACTGAATATCCACTGACCGCTATTCTTTATCTATTTCCCCACAACATCCCCCCTCCATTACACATTAAATTGCGACATCGTTTTGCTAAAATGATCAACACACGTTTGAAAAAATTAAGCGTTATTGCCAAAGTATCTATTCGCATGAGAGACCAAAGCGGTCAACAACTTTCAGCGAAGCTGAACAAATACTACGGTGTACCATATCCATAAGCCTGGGAATATAGGGAAACGCTTCCACCTATATAGCACCGATTAGCTACGACCAGAGACATAATTATGCTGTTGATGTATTGTGTTGCTATTCGAACGAGTCGAATTAACAGGTTTAATCAGCAAGAAACCAAGCAAAACGATTGGAAACATCAAGTCCCGTTAGCAGCGCTTTGACAATCAGGTGATGGTATAAGAGTTAGAAATCAGTGGCCATTTTCACTAGTTTCCTCGAAAGGCGAGATGGTGGAATTCTGATGGCGAATCGATTTTGCTCTCAGTGGAAAATCAAATTTAAAGACTATTTAGACCGAACTGGTAGCTTCCGTACTCATTGGCAAAAGTCAAGACCCATTTCCTTGAAGGAGCTAGGTAGCCGGATTTTCTCTCTCACGTATATATGCGGACGTTTGCGAGTGGTGAGGGTCATGAATCAAGGTAAATGACGGTTCACCTCCCAACCAAGTGGAAATAGTGCCGTCCAAATGTCACTGACCAGAAGTACAATCATGGACATGACTTTCGCTTTGCCATAAATTAGGCTCAACATCAGATGCGCATTCATACTTTTTTTTTTAAATCGTTGGATAAGCACTCCACGACATGGTCTCTGGCCATGGTTGCCTCTGCGCGAATAAATTAAGCAAGTGACCTACCGCTGACTGATCCTGCGAAAATATTTTGAGAGAACAACATCAAACGCCATAGTTGCAGGGATACAATGACCATGCATATTAGGGTTTTTATAAGCAATTTAAACACTGTGTATCACTGATATCCATGGTGTTTAACTTAACTCTGACCACCATTATCTGGTCCAGGCACAATGTAGCACTTGATAATACTTCGGATAAGATGTATGTCGGTACAAGGATATTAGTCAGTGGTTAGACGACATACTTTGCATTATTCGCATTTGTTATTTATTTATTTTGATTACATGAGAAGAAAGTGCACGAACAACGTGTTGTGTTTATAACTAAGCAAGGGCAACTGTAAAACGCTGCCGCTTCTTTCGATGGGATAGCCTGTGTTCATTAGCATATCTACATACCAAAGTTCCTCGTTGGTGAGAAACTTATGTGAACAGCAGAGTGGTCCCATAGCATTAAACATTCCGCTCTGATTGCGGAGAAGAGGAGTTTGTTACTATGGTGTGCACATGGTGTTTTCACCATATCTGGCCTGAGATTTTTGGGACTGTCCAGGCCTGCGTGAGGACCATTTCGACCCCACCTGAATATTTTTCTTATCCCTTGAGCTAGGGGATGGAAACTTACCACACTATACCCCTGGGTCAAACTCTACCAGAAAATGTAAAAATAAAATCTAGGGTGGTCGCCTTGATGACATTACAGTGACAGTCGATTTTTTGGTTGATTTTTCGATTTTTTTATTGATGTTTTCTTTGCAAAAGCTGCATGATAAATTAGTAAATAATAGCCTGATGTCAGATTTTCCCCTCTTTCCGTCGAAGAAACGCAGGAATTTTGAAGACAAATATTCTGACTCCTATCTAAACCAAAAGTGATACATGTGATGATCTGTATCCCAGCCACGCTTCCATTGTAGCTGTTCGTGTGGGCATATTAAATGACATGTCCATCTCGGATTAGATTTTAACAGTTATTTTGAAAACCACGACAATAGTCAATGCAGCGTACTCATCGATCTCTCATAACCTACCATAATATTGTTTCTCACCACAATATATTGAGTGATGTTTCCTGCAGTTCGAGTAGAAGGGCGGATGCAGTTGGGATATATCCGTGTGATAGAGACAGAAAGACTTCCAATTTCCTTTGTAGAACGAAAACAATTCAGCCCGTTAATTTTTCTATACATGCGGTGACTGTCCGACGCGACAGTCCATTCGAATCCATTTGTCATCTGCAGTGATTTGATATGGGAAGTTGTTGGAAGATAAATTCGTCTGCTATGGAAACCATTTATAATTTTCTACCGCCGTATAGTCAGTTTTCATCACTACTCCTTCAAAGCAGCTCGGGTGGTCAGCAAATGAATGATTTAAAAATTCAATTGAATTTGGATTGAATATCTCGTCTATTTACAATGGGGTGATTTTCTGTCGTAGATTAGACGCTGAACATCGAAGCTGTCCTTGTGGTGATCTCTCCTCATGAAGCGTCGCAATTTTCCATCTTTTCTTTAATGTAAAACCAAATAATTGTTCGCACAATAATTTGGACTGCCGTATCATGGATTTGCCACAAAGGACACACAGTTGCACTAGCGTGACTTTACAGGTTTACCCCATGTTGAGGCGTTTGCTCCATCATACGTCCTCGATTCTCATCCATTAACACCAGATGAGTTATTTCTTTGAGCTGATCTGCCATCACAGTTCCCGAGTTGGCGTATCTAATTCCGCTTAAGCCGGTGCTACGGGCCGTGTGGATACTTCATAGTTTCCTCATGAACCTCTGCAATAAAAGCGCAGCAGAGATACTAAGACTACGTCCGAAAATCCACCGTATTCTCGGGTCTGAATGTGAATTGCCGAGGAAAACTTTCCTGTAGAGCCGTATGGCTGCTCTTTAGTCGAGAGACGTCGTCAATTTGTGCCACCTCTTGCATATCGCTCAATGTACAGAGACTGACATGAACTAAATAAGCCGGGTGGACCAATTATCTTACGGACCACCACCCAGAGACAATTAATCGTGCTTTTGAAGCTTGTGTTTCCCTGTATAATGAACGGCATCCTCGTAATCTCGGTGACCTCTAAGTACATTGATCAAATAACACGAAACGTCATTCCAGCACATAATCCAATTTGTTTCCACTCTATATAGTTACATCTATACAGTTTCTCATAAACAATTTGGAAGGTTTCCAGATTTCTGAACGCTCCAAAGAAATATTTAATTACAATTACGCTTCGTTGTATTAAAGATGTTGCACTGATTGTAGAGGATTCTTATACGACTCCATGCACGCGATATAATTGATTTCATCCCAAAGCGAATTGAAAAACACATGGGGAAATTGTCCGACAGCCTTTAATCAAAAACAACAATTGGTATTATATTGTCAATAACCCCATATTTATTTCCTTTTTTAAACATATGCAACTGGAAACACGATATGGTGCGTGCTGATGCTCACTAAGTAAATTTTCCTCTGTTTCCAAACTAATGGAGGCATATTAAACTTTTTAATATCAATATGTCAAACCGGATATCCTTAAAGGATATTGTTTCAATGGGATATGGATGCAGTTTAGCAGGACTCGGATGTACTTCTTCACCATGAAGAGGCTATATGGCACATTGACAAATGTCTTGAAAGCTACAGATTAATACTTCATTGATAAAGGTTAGGCCACAGAAACATCGCGTTCTCTCGGTGACGTCAATGAAAACAGCTCATATATTCTTTCGTTCAAGGCACACATTTTATAAGAGTACTTTATTACGGGATACACAAATATGTCGGATCTGACGCTTATGGTGAGAATATTCCATTACTCACATCGATCTGTATACATGCACTATAGGTGCAATATCTTGCTTGGCTCAATACATCGGGTTGGCGCCTCGCATGATGATTACTGAAGGTCATTTTGTGCTAAAGGGTTAACGACATTAACAACTAATTCTGAGCAGTGTATAATTTTCCAACAAGACATATATCGCAGAATTTTGGTCTAGTGAAACGAAACAGTAAAATATATCTAGGAATTTGAAAATTTAGTGACCAATCCCCGATTAGTCTACAGGTTTATGTACCAAATTTGAAGTTTGTGGAAATTTAGGCTCCATTCTTGGCAACAAAGCTAAATTAATTCTAAAAAAATTGTACATCAAGATTTTCAATGTTGGCATTTTTTTCTTCAACCTCTAAGGTGACCATTTTGGATTTCAAAATGGCCGCCATTTGAAACATATTTTCGCCAATATCTCAATACCTAAACGAGATAGGATCATTATTCTAGCGGCTACGCCCAATTTTCAGGGTCAATGCATCATCTGTTGGCACATTGGGCGCCTTAAATGATAGGCCATCTTGTATTTGATGATGACCGCCATGTGAAAGCTAGTTTTGTCAATATTTCATTAGCAAAACGTATGGTCAACTTTATTACAGTGGCAAAACTTTATTACAGTGACCATTCCACATTGTCAGGTTCAGACATTCGGATGGTGACTCCATAGACGTCTTAGCTTAGCTGTAATACAGTACCTGAACCAACATTTTCGGGGTCTAGGTATAAGATAGTGCCACCATGGCTTCTAAATACCCAACATTGTGAATTGCGTCTTAATGTTCGTCCTTGTGGATATCAAGATGGCCACCAAGACCCGATTTTGTCCATATTGGGTTATGGATCACAAGATTCTAATCTGCAAGATAGTCCCATCGGACCACTATTCAATTTTCTATTTATGTATATTTCGGGATGTTTGGATTTTGAATTTAGCAAATAACCTCAACTGTATGTAGTCCAAGGCTGTCGATATAGCCATTTATTCATTAAAATATAGGGTCTAGGCTAGGCTCATCTTGAATTTCAAAATGAGCACTATGTTAAAACTATTTTAGTCAATATCCCCTTATCTTAACACGTTATAGCCTTTATTCTATTGGCTACATCCACGAGTTTTCAGAGCCAAAGCTTCAAAGTTTTGTAATGACCGCTCTCTTGAATTCTAAGCCGTCGTCTGAAACCTACTTTACTTTTGACCATATCTTTTTATCTGAATCAGTCGAGAACGTTGTTGTAATGACTACACCTGCATGTTCTAGGAGAATGCATGAAATCGTACCACAATAGATTGAAAGAGTTTACGATGAGGGTAGCCCTGTTGGTTTTTCATGATTGTCTTCGCACATTATGTACAACAATCTAGTTTTTATTTGTATGTGTAGGAACAAATCCAGGAACACCATATTGCTTGAAAGTTTCAGATTCCCCTTTTCCTTCAATCGTCTTTCTCCAACCAGAATTTGAGAAAGCTCCTCTCTCTCACTAAGCTTTGCAATTGTTGATAACAAAATACGGTTGGCTTAACAAAATCTTGGACAGATAGTTTATCTCCATTTAATGAGTCCTATCATGAGTATCCGTCATAGATTTATCAAAGTGACTTCCAATACGTCTTCCCATTTAGCACAATTGACGCTGATTCACGATGTGGTGCATGTGTTACAAGTTTCTTGTCGGAAAACTGTATTCTCGCGTTCTTTGTCCTCGCAACACTTTCTTATTTGGCGTTTGTATCGAAGATGCTTCTTTAGGAACTATTTTCAGAAAACAAATCCCATTCACTGAATTTTTAATGCTCAAAGACAGCTATTTCCTATTTTCTTAAATGCACCCGGTCATTTCTGAATGCCATTTTATCAGGGCTGGTATTCATTCTGTCACAAAATTGACCATACAGTGCAATAACATCTCTACCCAGCATTTCATCGGTTCCCATTAGAAATATTGCTTCGCTTTCGTGATCAGGTCTTCCACTCAGATCATGTAGCAAGCTAGATGTTTCACGAGCAGATACCGACTAATCTCAGCTCTCGATTGTGCTGGACTGGTATCGTCGAACTTCGTTTGACTGCTGATGATGTTGTTCTATACTGTCAGGAAGATTGGGTATAGATGTGACGTACTCAAAATACCTGGGTCAAAAGGATCTTTGGGTCCGTCACGTCTAAGCCAAATATATCTGGTCAATTTGACTAAATCCTTCGGACAGTTCAAAGTCTGCTTGAGCTGAGCTGAGCTAGAACGTGAACAATCAAAATCAAAATCTATAGGATGCAATGAGATAAAAATCTCATGGAATTTTAAAATCCTATAACGATATTTTAAATCCCCCATGACAGATTATTGACCCCCATATGATCGACCCTTCCATCTTAGGACCATATAGGACTCAATGCCAACCCCATATAACTGAATTCTGATATTCAGTTTCGACTTTAGGATTTTATGAAACAGAATATTTTGCAAAGTTTACTATGAGAAATCGGTGGAGGATACATGGATTATAAAGAGCAGACACCCTGATAAATTTTCCCGTTTCTACCGGTTCTGACAGAGAAAATTACAGGTCGACTTATTTAGATAAATAAGATATCGACAAGAATAGGTTGCAGATGGTTGCCGTTGTACCACTATCTGATGCTTTACACTTGAACATGTGGATATATTCATTGGAATCACATTCATAATGTGTTTAGGTAAGGCTATATTGATCAAAGTAAGCTTCATACGGCGGCCATCTTGAAATACAAGTTGACCGGTGTCACGAGATGTCTATAGAGTTACCATATGAAGCCTTTCCCCTGACAATGTGAATGTAGTCACCGGAATCAAATTCATTACGCTTTTTGTTATGATTATATTGACAAAAATAGGTTTCTGACGGCGGCCATCTTGAAATCTAAGATGGTCACCATTTAAATAAGTTTGTAGTGCCACCAACTGATAGCTTGATCCTGTAAATGTGGGTGTAGCCACTAGAATAATGTTCCTAACTCGTTTAGGTATGAGATATCAGTGAAAATAGGTTTCAAATGGCGGCCATTTTGAAATCCAAAATGGCAACCCTAGAGGTTGGTGAAAAAAATGGTAACATCAAAATTTGGGATCTACATAAAGTTTAGAGGTAATTTAGCCTGGTTGCCAAGAATGGAGCCAAAACGCCCGCAAATTTACACAAAGCCAGTGGACTAGATTCTGGATTACGGTACGATAACGTTTCTTCGTATATTTAACATATTCGATATCCGAAAAACAGTGGGCTAGTCATCGTCCCAATTGTGTTTTATGCTATGAGCATATATATATATATATACTCGACCATATGGAGCCATCGGACACTGTACACGTACAGAGGCTGTAGGTAGTATAATCGAGATAGCTAAGTACAGCATCAGACCCAACATTCGGTAGCTAACCGTCGTTCATAAAGTGTATCAGAATTGATTTACTTTGAGTCATAGAATTACAACACATATAAGGGACGTGGGAAATTACAGGTATCCACAATACTATTCGTAACAACAATAATGTTGTGTTTACAAATGTTTTAGATTAGAAATGTAAAGTTTTCGATTAATTGGGAGTGCTTATGTTACGGCGATTATTGAGTCTTTTTGAGAATTTCGAAATATAGGCTAGAACTGATAGCATAGACTGGCACTTGATGGCCCTCGCCGTTCCAGTCTTAATTCTTCAACCTGAATACGATTCTGACAGTTCTGTTGTATGACATCATGCATGCTAGCCATTCACTGTTTAATTTAAAATATATATGTAACGAGGTCTGATAGTGATTGAGTTACTAGAACTTTCGCTGTAAGTTATCAACTCTTTTGTTAAAATTACGCCGAAATATTGTGAGGCTACAACTCGAACAACTCAAACATTAAGCAAACGATCTCGAGGTATCTCTCAAACTACACGGGAAATTACGTTCCGGTCACCAGAATTTTCATGATTGCTCACGATGTTCGTCAGTGCATGATAGGGGTTCGTTGGTTAAACTCGCATCCTCATAGAGACAGGAGCTACCACGAGAAGTCTGATGAATGCGAGAGTATATGACCTTACAGGAATTATTAAATGCAACATTAAATGGTGGTAAACAACGATGCCGGCGTACCGAGAAGTCATATGATCTGACAGACAAATAAACTGACTGTATATGTCTAAAAAAACATCATAAGAACCAAAAGTTATCTCTGAGATTTGTACCCCAGCTACGTTTTATTGTAGCTGTTCATGTGGACATATTCAATGACATGACCACACGGCCCCTAGCACCGGCTTGAGCGGTATATACACATAATTCAGAGCGATGATGTAATAGCCCTTTCAAGTAATCTTTTGGAAAAACTATGTGACCGGCAGAGAGAAAAAAACGGCCCAAACGAGAGAGTATTTAAAGAATATGAAAGACTTACCTTGAATTCCTTCTCTACTTCCGCCAGTTTCATCATTTCCTGTCGAAGTTCAAACGTGGCCATGATTGGATCTGGGCTGGAGAGGGCCATATAGGCGGGACTGGCCAGAGCCTGGTATGCATTTAGTCGGGACCGAGACCTCTTCAAGGAATCGTAATTCTGTTTCGTCACACAATCCGTACAAGTGCATGAGATAGCATGTGGTTTCTCTATAGTATGATTCCGTGACAAGAACATTTGTATGATCTCATGATTGTTGTAATGGGAAGCTAGAATGAGAGGGGTAACATCCGGAGAGAACTGGCTCTTCTCTACTGTTCTGAAGAACGCTTCTCCGCCACCCATTCGTTTTAACCTATCCTCACCGGCCATGAAATTCGGGTGCTCTATAATAATTTTCACCACTTTCGATCCCCCTTTGCTTATTGCATGTAACAGCGCTTCTTCGATACAATTAAAACTGAGAACATCAAGCAGAATTTCAATCACATCGATTTTTTCACTGTCTATCGCCAGATGAAGTGCGTTCCTTCCCATGTAATCCACACAGTTAAGGTTAAGGCTCAAGTCGGTATCCTCCACCGACTGGCGGACCACACCTACATCCCCTAGGGCGGCCGCGTTGAGGTAGACCCGTTCTTCATCTGTCAGCTAGGAGACAAAGTGAATCAAATTTAGAGACCTTAGACTTTGTGGCTAAGGCAATGATTAAGAGCAGAAATAACATTCTGAATTGGATACTATCATCGCTGATGACGAACACAGGTAGATAATTGACTTTTCATACAAACACACACACACAAACACATTAAAGTAAGTAAGATGGTAGTTTTTATAGTTTCACACGGGCAATTATGTTACTGAGTGGGATTTGTAGCAAAGTGTTCGTGTCCCCAACGTAGGGTGATCAGATATTTCGAGAATTTCAAGATATTGTTTTCGTGTATTTAATCTTTATTGTCCATGTCACTGTCACAATCGGTTTAATTCAAACCCTGCCTCAAAGACCAGAACCAAATTTTTCTTGCCTTGTTCATGTATATTAGATATATTCCAACATAGTATGTTTGTTGCATTACGAACTTGGATGCATGTGTAATGCACCGCCACTAATGATCCATGTACACATGGAATCGTCCCTTTACCACACTATACCCTGAGTCAAGGTCTAACAGAAGATGTAAAAAAGTCCGAGATCGACATAGTCATGTTCAAAAAAGACATTTTTGGTCGATTTTTCAAATTCTTTATTCATGTGTTCTTAACAATAACTGCAAGATAAATTAGTAAATAATAATCTGATGTGAAATAAAATAAATTTTGCCCAAGTTTCCTCACAGAAAATCAGGAATTTTGAGAAAAATGGTATGAACATCACTTTTCTGGTACTCAACATGGACGCTATTATGAATTTAGCCATGATCCTGTGCTTGTGGGGTTATGCCCGAGAGCTCAAAATGACCCCAATATGACGTGCAAAGTCACGGAGAATCAGCACTTCATTTCGTGTTGCACCGGAGATTGACAGAGGGGCCATACCCCCCCCCCCCCAAAAAGACCTGGTAGGGTTAATTAAACTTGTGTTTGGATAACATCAGCTTCTTTGGAAATCGAAATATATATATTTGTACGGCTTCATTGGGTTATCGTATATTGGGTATTTGGGATTTACTACAATGTATAGCGATTGTCAATGTTCGGCTCATGTTGAGATTAGTTTGGCAGAGTTGTTGCGTCACAGTCAATAAATCTGGTTGTCAGTCGTTCCAGTGATATGATGAATTATTCTATTTATACGGAACAACGGCTCGAATGTTATCTGCATCCATCAACCTGTCGTGTTTTTTTCCTGTCGTGATCAGCAAACTTCAGACGAACATCTGTAGGTATTAACTGGATTCATTTGCATCAACCTGTTACATTCATCTTGTGTTTGTGTTTATAAACAACAAATACCAGGAAGAAGTTTTTGACAACTTTTAGATCTAGAAGGGTGAATTCCATGAACACGTTAGATGGATATCGAGATTCGAGCTTTAACTGTACATATTGATTATAGTTTTATGACGTATAAGTCATGCTCCTAGTGAACAATATATGCATGGGAAAACCACCAAATGTTGAACACTGATAGGAGAAACCTAATCCATGGGCACTCAAAGATCAGGTCACGAACGAAAAGAGTCCGGCTTACTGCCTTTTAAATGGATTGGTACTGAAGTACATCCTTGTGTTTCATTGTTAAACGTTCCCCGTTGAATTGTTTAGCGGCTTGTGATACGTGCTTAAATATATTGGAAGAGAGCTACTATTACGTTCTGCCAAAGACACAGTTAAGCCATTGTGCTCGATGAATGGCAATCCTTTCAGCATTATTTGCTAAAAATCAAACTCATTATTCGGTTCAGCCGAACTTTCTTGTTTTCTCGATGCGAACGAATTAGGAAATGTCAATATTTCATTAAAGCTATATCTTGTTTATGACGTAAGTACACAAAGACATTTCGGCTCGAGTCTGAAATTACACCGAAACGATCATCTGATGTCTTCACCGGCGGATATTTCTCAGTCGATTTTCGTATTTGTATTTCGTAAATGTATTTAGGGACGGATTGCCCACCAAGCCTATGACGGTTAGACTATCTCAAATATTCGATTTGTTGATCTGGAAGTTTGTGTATAGCTGACGTCATGTTCTAGTGAACATGGTTCGAACTTATATTCACGGAACAGGGTGCTTTGATTGGGGAAGTGCGCTATCGATCTGATAGACCAGCAGACTTAAGGGGTAAATGTTTCTTCGCCTGACTCCAATTTGCAACGTTCCACTCAATCGGAAAACTCCGACAGCGGCTTTGTGTTATATAAGAAAGATACGAAGTAAACTTGGAAGCCCTTACTAGCGATTCTGTTATTTTTTCTGTGGTTATTACTTAACTACGTCGGGTCAGTATACCAATCGATAGAGGGCAGAAGGAAGATGTGTCTACTGGCGAAGAAATTCCCTCGTCCATTAAATCTCCTAGTGCACTCTTCGCAGCTATCCCACTTTTATTTAATAAACACCAGTGACTAGGTTTCGAACACAAGCAACCATGCATTTAACCTTTCTTTTGTTTTCTGTAACCGCCTAGATGACTAATATATGCTATCCAGTTATTGAACCCAGTATCACGAATTGCCTGAAGGAGATAATTGAAGTACTAGGAATAATCTGCTGAGAACAGATTTAATATCCCAGAGCTGGGGTCGTATATGCATCCCAAGGAATGACCGGATCATGTTGGTGTCAGAATAGGCCAATCAACAGTCGTTAAAACCTGTGACTGCTGACCGTGAGAGAAATTAATACACCTGATGTCAATTTAGCAGACAGCCATGTACAGTGTGTTGCTTCATCATGGAGAGTAAATTTCATTTCGTTCATGTACCCAATATTCCGGCCCGTCACTATTGAGCAGTCCGATACTAATTGGCAAATATACGGCAGACTGAAAGGAAATCATCAGCCGCGCTGTTAATTCTCCACGTGAAATGAACCAATTCAGGATGGTATCCTTGTTGCATTTACGAATTAACGATATAAAGGTTCATAGTGTCAGACTGTATACATAATCCATGTTTGTTTGTCGTCATATATATTTTTATTTGCCATGTACAACAATGAGGTGAGCACAAGATTTGTTCGCAAAAAAGTATTATAGAAAAAAAACGACAGACCGAATCAGTCGAAATTGGGCAATTTTCAACGGTAAAGTATATTCTATTTTCTTGATGCTTCAAGGCAATCGAATACTCATTAATATGCTTCTACGATTAGACTATGATAAGTGTGAGAGGTTAATTTACCCCGTGAATACCTGCCTTGTAGGAAAATATTCTTGCATAGTTAAGTTCAACCACGTGAATAACCGAAGCAGGACGTGTTTTGGAGATATTGCTGAAACTGCTAGATAATTAATAATATTTTTTTTTGTATATTTTTGACCAACATGATAAGGTTCAGAATCAAGCACACTAAGTGTATGTGTTATTTCAAACATGCAATGCGTACCATTTAATTGATGGCGGTGATTTTCAGAGAATCCGGGAGGCTTACATGTACATTGTATTAAACAAATTCCATTAACTCAAACATCGCCAACGATCGCCAGCGATGGCCCATTCACGGCCATAGTGAGGCCGTTGGGAACCATTTGTCTCCCCCGATATTACCAGAACGCGGCTAGTCTGATTGAAATATACTGGAGAATGAGGTTATGCAACTTATCACTTACCTGAACATCTTCAAAATTGGTAAACAGTGATCCCTGTGAGGGCACCGCAGTCGCCGACCGTCTAGTCTCCGTCATCTTGCTGTCCGGAGTCCTAGAAGGGGAAGAATGGACGACACAAGAATTCAGTAGCTGTGACATTTTTTGGAATCAGTTCAAGATGCTAAGGTATTTGTATCCGTTAAATTGTACTCGGAGGAGAAGCAAAGGCTCCTTGTTGAAAGTTAAAATGTTTGCCTTCCAGCGTTAGTTCCACAGTCCATGGAGATTATCTAAGTGGCAGCAGCATCACCCATTGTGCGCTTTCCTCAAGTCGCTCCGTTCTTCGACTTTCATCAACAAACGTGATTGACCACTATAGCTGTTTGGATTGACTGCGTGCGTAGTTAGTCAAAACGACGGACAAGCCAAGCGTCAACAATATTGAACCGTCCAGCGCTTTTGTAAATTAGACGCATATCTTCCGCTAAAAATGAACTCTTCTGACCCTTACCTGAAACGATGAGGAAAGCAGGCAGCCAATCGGACTATCGGAAGAGCTTAGTCTGAGAAGCAGACGAGAAGGACCTATATGATGGATGATACAAACTGCAAGAAGCAGACGATGGTACAAACTGAGAAAACGGACCATAGGCTTAACGTAGTTTGATGGAGCACGTATTTGTCCTTCAGTAAACCGGCGAAAGCTGTTGAGCGGTTAACTCCCATCGGTTCTCCGCAGAATAGTACCTCTCCAATCCATTCTTTCCAAACACTCAAAAAAGTTAGCATTGATGGCGTTTATCACAAGCGGACATGAGCACCATTTGCTTCCAAGAGCAAACACATGTGTCAACTTTGTACGCTCAATAGCAGTTAAGACCGTCCAGAAAACTGGCAGTGCTATTACCTCAACGGCGATATTTGCATAGATCAAGCTTCTTGGGAGATATTCCATTCAAGTTCAGATCTAAGGAGTGAATTTTATAACGATTGTCGTATAGCAGAAATAAATGAAATTCAAAGGGAAGCATTCGAGGGAGGAATATACGTTGAAACTCTTACCAAATGTTTCTAAACTTACCAAATCGTCTGTGGAGTGATTACCGGTATTCTCGGAAACTCTTCTAAAACATGAATGTTAATAAGATCTTAACATCCTACAGCCTTGGATTAAGGCTCGGATTGATAAAATGCGTTACCCATGCTAATGGAAAAATGTGTGAGCAGCATACAGATTGTCAATTCGTTCCCATTCATTAAGCACCTTATTGATTATTATACAATTTTCCGTGTTAAAGAAATGATACATTGGGATAAAATAATGCTTCGCCACAGGATATTGGCGGTTTTTATTTCCGGTATAATAGAGATTAATGACATGTGAGATATGTCTCGATAAGCTCCCTGCCCAAATAATCTAGCTATGGTAGGAATATATGATCAGTAACATATAGAACCTGAATCAAATAAGTTTTGAAATGTAATTTGAAAAGTTTGCGGGAAATCACAATCAATGTGTCCATATTGTTGGAATGAAAAAAAATGTTTCTCTGAATACTTTAAACTCATATAGCCAGGGCCATAATAGAAAAGTAGATGTCATGATCATCTGTTGCATTCTGGGAAGTGAAACCACTTCCGTTAGTTTCTAGTAAGTAACGTCAACAAATGCATCCAACCTCGCATTATATGCGGTTAAATTTGCCATCCAAACAGCTGAGTATTATGTTCGTCTATTGAATTGTGCAATATTGCGATATTCTATTATTTCAAATCCGTTTCTTGTCTCCCGCTGTCTACATAATTTCATAATAAGAGGTGAACAACAAACTATAATGATCGCCAGAACATATTGCTCCATTTTCGATTAACTGATTAGGGCATTAGATATACCCTGCTCTTCGGAGAGGATATTGCACTGATCGTGTGCAGCATTTCCTACTTTGTGAAAACGTTTCCTCGGACACTCCATTAAGAGAAATGGCGAAAACTCGCACATGGCTGTATTTTTAGTTCCGGCTTGATTAATAAATCTATCCCATCTCCAAATTGGTAAAATTGTCCAACGTGTTTACTAAAATTGTAGCTTTGCACATAGAGACATTTCTCAACATGTCAGCAGATGTGTTCAGTCTCTATTTAACAATGTGATAAATTTAATTTCAGTTGTGCTTGCAGTTTTATTCAGGAAATTGCGTTCTCTTCCTGTTCGATTTCTATTCGTAATCAACCAACGACAGTGTCTCATTTTTTAGTCTGTGCATGTTAAATATTTGCTTTTTCATGCAAATGGGTCAGCTATGAAATATCCCAAGATACAGCAGCAATTATGTGAAGGCTCTAAAGATTTTTATTCGACTGTATTTTGCAATATCGTGATTTACGCCAGTCACGCAGATATAAGAAAAGCTTCGTCTTAACGCCAACAGGTAATGACTCTTCAATTGCCTCAATAAATATAGCTTCCCGCAGGACGCATCTTGCATACCAATCGATTTTATTAGCATAATAAGAGGTCACGTGGACCTGGCACGGAGGGCAGGAATCGGTGGACCCCAGCGAATAGCAGGGAGAATGCTATACAGGGTTATGACGAGCAAACAGTCGTGGGTAGATGAATAGTTATTCGATCAATACGCCACGGCAAAAAGTTATTAGATTATGTAGTTTTTCAGTAGAGGCATTATTGATATATTAGGCAAAATATTTTGACGGCAGATTATCTGTTTACGTGGAACGCTAATCATTACCTAAGAGGAATATTTCTTATTACACGATCTACTACAGATCGGAAGGCAAAAATCTATTGCCGGCCAAAAAAATATCCGTTGAGATATTAAGTAATCACCATCGGGTTCAAAATTACTCCATGATGCACCGTGAATAGTTGACGCAGATTGAGGTCCATGCAGGCAGGCTATGGTTATAGAGCAGTGTTACTGTGCTACTGTCAGCTAATGTGGGGACGACTATCAGCGTGTCTTCCGCCACATAACAGGCTTCCAACTATCATGGCAATGTCACTGGTCCCTTTCTATACAGTTATGGCACACTGCCTAAAATAGCCATGTCTGATTGCAACAGCGGCATTTAGCCTAAATAGCTTCTCAGTTGAACATGTAAAGAGGCTAATATGAAACAATGCATGCTGCCTCCTACGTGAAGGAACAACTGAAGGATACAACTTTAATTGCCAAATCTCAGATAAAGGTGCCATATTATTCCCCAACATGAAATACACAATAGTTGGCCATCTGACGGCCTACACAGAAATCACATAACCATCAAACGTCACAAGTAGACGTTACCAGTTGTATTATTTTTTACTACACTCTATACTATATACTTATCTATTGTACTCAGTGTCATTGTCCATGCCAGAACTGTTTAGTTTCACAGTGTTTGCCAATCAAAGTGTGATTCTGATGCATTTTAACATTCGCTCACGACTATGAGTGTTTCGTGATGTTGTATATTTGATCCTAGATCAGGACGTTATAAGAGAGGAACCTCGTGGGCGATCTTTCTAATATTTTCACGAATGTGTGTCCTCTCCTTTGGTTGCGGATAGAGCTGATGCCATACATCGGTTACGGTTACATCTTCGTGTCGCCAGTATTGAAAAAAATAGTTTCCTTGGTTTTAGAAAAACATCTCAAAGATGAATGATGAAATGAAATTCCAACTCGTATGGATAATAGATTGTCCAATATGTGGCTGGGGGCTCTATGAACCCATGTACTTCAAGATTCTCATGGTGTTCATATAAACAGTCACAATCAAAGCGTGACTGAGATACATCATTCTCTAGATAACGACTTTACAACGATTATCATACGGATGAAGAATACTGATCAGCGATACGGATTTGATATTTTTGGAACATCATGATGTCTTGCCGGCATCACTGAAAAATGTTGACCGCTTCTCTCTTGCAAGAAACTAGCCTATGTTTATGTATACTATGATGGTATTTTAAAATTTGATGCTAATACTGTTATATGGAACATGAAATAGGTTTTTGGAACATGGACGCAGATACCCTTTAATGGACGACTGCTGATTTATGAATGACGAACCAGACGCTTGTAATTGCTAATATTGCTTACCCAACATTAATTGGGTATGTCATGAAACATGCTAACAGAAGTGCCACCTCAAAGTCATCCTCGCGAGACAGCTAGTATATCGATCGATTCTTTCAGATACCTAATGCGGTTTGGGGATTGATTGGACTCGTGGAGTCGTCTTAAAGTAGTCTTGGGACAATAGAAACACAACCCATATATATAAAATAATTAATTGTAGAGAACGTTGAAGTGTGCTATAATGAGAGCAGATGGTGCAGCTGCGTATAATTCCCAAATTGTACTGTTGTACTCGCTCATTATGAACTCAAGATGCTCGGTCGTCGATGACTGATTCGGAAGAGACTCACCATTGATCAGGAGCATATGATTGAACAACTGAATTGTGAATGTGGTACGTTTATACTCTAACATACCTTGAAATACCTAGAATTTGTCGACTCTATATTGGCACTAACTTCATCGTTACTACATGAATCATTCTTCAACCTGCTTTGGTTTTACATTGTTCGTGAAGTCAATATTGAATATGCGGTCTCAATGATCGCCGGTGAATTCCAACGTGGCCTAGTGCACGTGATTACTGACTAAAAGTACATCTACTAACGTGAAATTTCCCAGCGGTGTGTCAACATGGAATACTCTTATTCTATGGTTTCCAATTAACTGGTATATTATTAGACATTTAAAATAAATACTTATGAATCAGCAGAATCATATGGTATTCTAAGAAATTTGAATGTCTGCGGAGAATGAGCCGATTTGACAAAAGAACCGACGTAAGTTTATACGGCAGAGTGTGTCATAGAATCAATACACTTGACGACGTGTGCCGACAACAGCTTGTATGACGGAGTAATCGAACACCCAGTGTTCACCCTCGGGACGCAGGGTCTATAGAACCGTTGAGAAGATATCCATGTAAGACGTAATGTCAATACGTCTTGAGTAGGAATACAAGATTCTTTAGAATTGCCCTGTCGTAGAAGTGAAGCTGTATTCTGAAGGGTAGCCCATGTGGACATCAATTTGACTATAATCCACGCTCATACTGACGGTATAAGATTTAGCAAACTCACAATCTGTCAATCATAAAGCAGCACTGTCTAATCACACGATTATGGCTATTTTTGAAGGAACAAATCATATAATAATACCTGTTTACTCTCTTCATTTTACTGAAATGCGAAGTCTTGAAAAATTATTGGATATGCAAATGTTTGTTATAAATCATAAGATGCACGTCCGGAAAAAAAACATCGTGATTTTCAAAACGTCCTTAATTACCAATTCGTGGACAGTGTTTGTTCCAAGGGTGGCTTGATTCTAGATAAATTAATAAGGGGAATCCAGCAGAATAATATTTTCTCTAATTCAAATTCAAAGTTACAATAAGTGCCATCCTTTTCAATGTATTGTACAAAGCGAAAGAGTAATTCCCCCTTGTATCCACAATAAATCAATGTTTCATTCATAATTGGAAAAGTTTGAATGATTCAGAGCCAAGATTGTTTTCACGAAATATAAAATGAACCATAGGCCGACATCCGATAATCTATGTCGATTTCCAACTTATCTTCAAATTTTGCGAATTTCATGAAAGATCGAATCTAATATCGCTCATCTTCAAATAAATTATACGTGCAATTGATGAGAAATAATCCAGTTGTGTCAAGTATTCAGAGGAAGACCGTTTTATATTGAGCACATAGAAAATCAGTCGAACCATGAGGAAGGAAATGCGAAGTGGAGCAGCTCGTTTCCTAAGTTTGCGGACTTTTTTTGCATCGAAATGAGCGGTAGAGTTACTTTTCAAGGGTATAACTATTGATAAAACACGTTCCACTTCCCCTACAAATTGAAATGGAAAACAAATCAAAGTAACCCAGTTGCTAACCATGTTTGCCCGGACCGGCGCTAATGGCATCGACTTCCGTTAAACCATTCTCGTTTCCCACGTCAGTGGTATGGTAAATACGGTATAGGGGAAGTGCCTGGTGACTATTATGACATAAGATTTTCTACCCTTTCCTTGTATAGTCTTACATCTGATAGTTGAGGCCATTTCTTTCTTGATTGTTACGGTGAGACCTGTTGTAATGTCATTGATCAATCTCGGACTATTGTCAGACATATGTGGGTCGACATATATCGATGTTAGCTCGACTTCATTGCTTCGGTCAGACGGGCGAATATACTGTTGGTTGTGTAAGATCTCTCAGTTGATTTATGCTGATTTAGAAATCAATACAAGCTCATTAATCAATGTCGTATATTACTCCTTCGTCTGTAACACCGTTTATTCCACATCATTACCTATACAGAGCTTGGTACATACCCGAGTACGCGATTTGATTAATGGTCGATATGATAACAATGATAGTAGTTGAAACTATGCCAACATACAGCAAATGTCGAAATATGGAGCTCGGATAATTGATGGACCACCGAAAAATGATGGGACTTTGCGGTTGTGAGACCATTATTGTGCTATTCTTCAGGGAAACAGTTTGATTTTCTAAATCTCCGGCGGCGTGAGGCTGTAGACGAGAGGCTTTTCGCGGTATGAATATCGAATTACATCTGGAACGCTAAACCAATTCTCCATATCTGCTCATTCTATGCTCATTGGTACTTATTTGTAGTAATGTTGTTGATAGTGTAGCTACCACCGCAGCATCCAGTTGACTGATTATAGCGACTGGATAAATATAACTGACAGAAACTTACTGACTGACTGATAGCGTTTAACATGGCCAGGTACATTTATTCAAAAAATAAGATTGATACATGCATCAATACACTATATTCAGCAGTAAAATGCATTTATATAATATCAAACAATAGCAACTTGCTTGCATTTGTTGATCTGATTATTTTTATTCTTTTAGCGAATAACAAAGCATTCATAAGAACAATCATGGCCGCCACTGTAAGTTTCATGACCATTATCAGAAAATTGATCACACAACCTAAAAAAATGCCATATTTCATTTCAAGTTGCTCAAATATCTTGATAAATAAACCGTTGAAACACTAATTTAGATAGGAAAGTATTTGATAGTGATAATAGTTATTTATAAGGATTCGACGACGGAGAGGGGCACGATACTATAGGCATCAGATCCGACATTCCATACAGAGGCATCATCCTTAGAATTTCCTTGATATAGGGAGGAGGAGGGAGGGAATTTGGCTTAATGTCACACTCAAGTTTGTTTCACTCATATGGTGACAGTCAGTTTGGTTGGTGGAGGAAGACGGAGTATCCGGAGAGAACCACCGCCCTTCGGCAAGTAACTGACAGATTTTCACACATGGACAGCTGGGCTCGAACCCGTGCCGGTTCAGCGGTGTGAGGCTAGAGGTCACCAGCGAAGCGCCTTGGACCACTCGGCCACCGAGGGCTCCCCCTTGATATAGGTGACATATGGGACATTCAGTATTCAGTGGCTGTCGTTCGTTCAAAACTTTCCGTCTCAATAACCAAAAAACATTTCCCGTTCCACTGTTTGTGTCAAAGACCGTTTCAGCATAATACGAACTACTAGCACCAAGTTCCACTTAGACAACAAATAATAACTGTGTCCAGTTGTTAACTGTTATGAATGGTGCCCGGAATATCGTGCCGTAATCATGAAAACGTGTTCTCTCAAGAAATCAGCTTGCCAGCGTTGATTAAAAGTCTTTATGCCTATAAGGATTTGGTTGCTAAATACTTCAGAGGAAAAGCCATGTGCTTGTGGAAGCGGAGATTTTTCTCGTCGTGGATAATGGCTGCGACTGAAATGTCAGACTTGGCGCTTATATCAAATAAAGCACACATTGAATGCAATTATTTCATTATGTAGCGCATCTCTATGGTCATCGGTCGTTTGTTTCAATTCCCCATGTATGTGCATTAGCTTGTACCGGACGCGGATTTAGTTTGATTTGTTCAGAATTCGCCCAGCAATACATTTAGATCAATCGTTGTTATCGTTGGCACCTCATCAATCAAATGTTTGACCTCAAACAGAGTGATCAAACTTTTTGATAAGAGTTTCAAACTGTGTGGGTTTCAGGACCTTGAAAACTTTCTGGGTTAAAGAACTGTATAAACATACTTGCAATTACACTATCCGAGATGGGGTTCCATCTCATAGCCCATCCGTGGACTAATATTCCTCATCCATACCACAGCAAAGATTCAGCTGTATAAATTCAATCACCCAAGAATGTGATAGTTAAATAAAAATACAACCCGGTGAACGTTGGTTTAGCAGTACACTTATCGTAATGATTTAAGACTCGAAGGTACTATGCATTACCAGAGAATTCAATGAGTAGCAGAACGATGTACGGAAATGTCACCAGATGAAACCAGTACAAGTGGATTAAATAATACAAATCTTAGATCCGACATTCATAAGCGAGCAGTCGTCTATGAAGAATTTTCGCAACCACAATCGAAAAGCTCCATGCAGTATAACATCAATTATATAGTCACAAGTTAGTGAACAGCCAGAGAGAAGCGGTCAATGGCTTCCAATGATGCCGAGAAGACATGATAATTCTCGAGTGTCGTATTTTCGTAGCGGTTTGATTGTGCTGTTCGTAAGAATATAACATGTGGCTCACACGGCCCCTATACCTTTCAACGAAATTAGTCAGATGTCACGAAACGCAGAGCCAAAGATCGTACATACTACCCTCATACGTTACTATCAGTGCGTGATAATTATCACAGGATCTAAGAAAAGTTGTACGAAGGCGCTTACTGATATAGCCTTGTACAATCATTTTCTTAAATTGTTTTGTGGCATTTATTGAAATCGTCACATTTCACACAGTATTCAACAAATGCTACTAGGCAAGATATGTGCGCACCATATGCAGGCCCTTCCGGGATATTACTGATCAATTGGAGCGCTATGCAAGAGGTGGGGAAAATTGACGACGTCTGGTGACTAAAAAGCAACCATGTGACTCTATAGGAAAGTTTTCGTCGACACCTAACATTCAGACCCGAGAATACGGTGGATTCTCGGACGTGGCCTTAGTATCTCGGCCGCGCTTCTATCGCAGCTGTTCATGTGGCGACTATGAAGTATCCACACGGCTCCTAGCACCGGCTTAAGCGGAATTAGATATGCTAGCTCGGGAGCCCTGATGACAGTAATCATCTCTCTTGTCATAGTCTACGCGAAAAAAATACCCCTTTAATCTTCATAGAGGTATGTCTAAATATGATTTTCCAGTTTAAGTATTCGTAATTCCCTTAAAATCCTTCGTGGCATCAAATATAGGAAATAATCAAAGCGAGAAAATCGTCTATATAGCGTTTGTCGGATAAGAAAGAGCGGGCATTGAATTGATCATTCTTTGTAGTGTATTTTTTCCGTAATCGCATTGATAAGAAGACAGATACAGGTTCACCAGAAGAGGTGCACAATTGGTGCTGACTGGAATAGTGTTGGTATAACATTTTGCCAAATTTAACGTAGATTTTATTAATTCTGAGAATTCAAGGAAGTCTATACACAAAGAAACATTCAATGAATGATATACCACGTATATGCAGTAGAACTGAAGAAACCATTGGATTCTCACATTGTTATGTCCGTGACCATTTCTCTTGAACGTCGAGATTATCATTTAGTAATTCTGTTATTGAGGGTCTGTTATAGGCACGAACTTCATATTGACCGAATCATCTATATTGAACATTAACGCTATTGTAGAATCTACTAACGCTTTCTCTCTCTTTCTGTTTAATTCCAACATAAAATTTTGGTGTTGATATCGCGTATTGTTTGACGCTACATTTCATAACTTGGAGGATGGGGGTTCGAACATTCATGGGCAATGTTAGCCGATTGTGATTGTCCTATGAGAAATTTATGATGCTGTATATTTGCATGAAAATGAGTTACATAACGCGGCAGGACAAATGTAGCCGGGCGCATAGACAAAACCGTTACACATAGGCCGCCATGTTTTTTGTTGGTATTGACAGGGACATGCCAACAACGTGGTCCTGCATCGCTTTCTCGGTAGCAGAGTAGGTAAGGTGTATGATACAAGCACAATTTTACATTGGGGAAAGTAAGATTTTTCAGCACATTTCTGCAAGGTAAATTGTATTCTCTCGTCCTATCACCGGATTAATGCGTTTGTCGATTTGTTTTGTTTATGCCGTTAATATTATTATTCAACGTCAATATGATGGTTATCCACAAATAATTACAAGCGTCTGGTCCGTCATTCATAATTCAGCCGTCGTCCATTGAAGAATATCCGCGTCCATAATCCAAGGACCTATTCCATATTCCATATAACAGTATTAGCACCAAATTCAAAAAGACAATCATAGTGTACATACACACAGGCTAGTTTCCTGCAAGAGAGCAGCTGTCAACAGTTTTCAATGATGCCGGCAAAAACATCATGATGTTCCCAAAATATCAAATCCGTATCGCTGTTCAGTATTCTTAATCCAAAATGTTCTTTGATTGTGACTGTTAATATGAGCACTATGAGGATTTTGAAGTACATGGATTCATATGGCCCCTAGCCCCAGGTTAAGCGGAAGTAGACACAAGTTACGAAACGTAACGTCATAGATCTTGCACGCTGCGTTCGTATTTTGCTATCACCATGCGATATGTATCGCCAAATTTGAGAAACTTTGAGTGGAGACGCTTGGTGGTATAGCCCAGTTTTATAAGTTTCTGCAACAATGTTTTGTGACGTTGATTAAAATCGTCACATTTAACACAGTATCTAGCAAATGCTACTAGGCGAGATATGTATACGCCATATGCAGGCCAAAGAGCAATTAAAATTAATTAATTAATAAATGCTTATTTTGGAAATTTCAAAAGTTTATTTTCCCTCTATTTTTCATTAAACTACATTGGTCTAACGAGGAATAGCATTGCATATCACACAATGGCTTATTCATTGTACTGATTGATAGTAAATTACAAGCGCCTGGTCCGTCATTCAGAATTCAGCCGTCGTCCATTATTGAATATCCGCTTCCATAATCCAAAGATGTATTCCTTATTCCATATAACATCATTGGCATGGAATTAAAAAAGACACTCCTAGTATACATAAACATAGAAACTCAGCAAAACGTTGAATGATATTAAAACTCTCGGGAAATATCGACAACAGCCTACCATAAATGAAACCCGCCAGATTCACCAAATACCAGCACCCCAACTAAAAATTTTGTTGTCAAAATATTTCATAAGTGTCCGGAGAGCAGACGGATCGGAATACGAACCCATTAGTCTTCGAGAAAAAAGTACGGGTACAGCCTATCGAGTGTTGAATTCGATCAATTCCGCGAGGTCGTGAAATCTAAACAAAAGGATCCAAAACGACAAGGCAAGGGAAATTTTCCGAATAAATCAGACACCATTTCCCCGAACAGGCTGATGAACTTTGGGTAACTGAAGCACTTAGAGAGAAAACGCCGATCAAAATCCTCCGGAGTTTGTGGTTCATTTTGGGATGCGTGGAGAAACGGAACACCGGCGTGCTTGTTGGGGTGACAATTCCGTACATACGAATGCAAATGGCCGGGAGTGCATAGAGTTTAACGAGAGACAGACAAAAACCAGAACTGGTGAAAATCGGCGAAACCTTCGGGTTGTCAAACCAAAGATGGGGGCAAACTTGGAAAATCCTGGCAGATGTCCCGTACCGATATACAAGTTTTATGCACAGAAACGACCAGCGGATTTTTGTAAACCCGGCGATCCCTTCTACTTAGCGGCAAATACGAGAACAGACCCATCTGGGAAAGACGAGATGTGGTTTCTGCGTCAGACTGTAGGAAATAATAACATCGAATCCCTGGTGAATCGACTGATGAGCTCTGCGGGAATTATCACACAAAAGCATCTAACCAACTCCAGCGCAAGAAAACGCCTTGTCCAAAAGCTCAATGACTGATATTCCGGCAAATCAAATAATGCAGATCTCTGGGCACAGGAACATTCAACAACTACTCCCATATAAGCAACGAACAACACAGACGAATTTCCCGGGTTTTGAACTCCGAGGTCAACGAAGGCGCGCAATGTACACTGTCCGGATCTGTCACAGAAATACCATCTCATGTACTTCCAACCACCATATCGTGTAAGTCAGAGTGATAATTCTGTGAAACAGTCTAAACAGTCAACAGTTCTTCATGTTCAAGGCGTCCACACATGGTTTTCTGGGAATATATCGGGTGGTCAGTTCGAAATTCATGTCCACAAGTCTTCATCACCGGCTTCTTTCTCAATCCGTGCACGTGCTGAAACCAATGGCAACAATCACGCGTCTACGGCAGAGTGATCGAGCAGTGACTGATACCGTATATACTACTGGACATTTTTGGATACGTTATTGTCAATTCGAATTGACTGGTCGTGTTTGTTCTTATTAAATGTTCATCTACATCTCTTGCAACTGACGGTGAATTCAGAAACTGTGTTGCTGAACATTTGTTTATGGGGACTATATTATTACCGCGGAAGTATCAGTTATTGAAGTTGTGGTTCATCTGAGGCAGTCAATGTTCGTCAGGAAAAAAAATGTCTAGAGAATGGACCGATCTGTGTAGGTTATATCTGTTTTAAATGATGGGATAAACAGAATCTTTCACTCGAGGTCATTTAATATGTAAGTTATGCTTATGTTTATGTATACTATGATTGTCTTTTTGAATTTGGTGCTAATACTGTTATATGGAATATGAAATAGGTCTTTGGATTATGGACGCGGATATTCTCTAATGGACGACGGCTGGATTATGAATGACGGACTAGACGCTTGTAATGAAACGAGTTGAGTAAGGTTTGTACATGTTGCTCGCTAAGCTCGCAACATATACGTAACTTACTCAACTCGTTTCATAGCTTCCATATTAAATGACCACACGTGTAAGATCCTCTATACATGCGCTTTTGCTGATATTTTGAGATATACCCCAGACAAAATCTTCACTTATCCAGACAGTGAAATGGGGTGTGCAAAGCTCCACAGAGTGATCGGTGCTCCTAGTTCGCCTGCGGTCCATAAGTGTCAAAAGTTTTAATTCGCATCTTCCAGATACACTGTGGAATACTTGCATAGCGCAAAATACAGCGAAGACATGTATCAAAACACACTAATGTTGCGTTTTGGTCCTTGCGATAGGTAGGATTCGCTGTGCAGGATAACGTCCAATTTTAGTGATATAATTTCATTGATATTCTTACCGCGTCATATTACTTATCATAATGCGTTGTAACGGATAATTAAACCTTTATAACAATTAGACTTATGAGGCACGTAACTCGCTGTAGCGTGACATGTACATGTATCTCGTTATAACGAGATTATAACGAGTAACGGGATATTACGAGATTATCACGAGTTATTGAAAAGATACAATTGCACCGGCAAAATTCTACTGTGGACGAGAACATTCTACTAATTGCCTGACATTGATAGCAAATAGCCTACTTTTGTAAATTATTGATGACAAGCTTCCTGAAAGCTTCCTAAGCAGCAGTTGTGCGAAAATATCATTTGGAATAAAGAGACAGCTTAATGTAATGTGAAAACGATGTTAAATGAGGCCAAGAAATTTCCACTCGTCAATTGTATCACAGGCACACCTGCACCAAAATAATTCGATTTTTCGAGGAGGAATTTCTCAAGAGCGAAATTACCACATTCGTGCTCAAAAGCAATCACTGCATTTCTAATTTAAGATACCACATGCTTTACAGCATCGAAAATTGTAAATGGCAAATCGGATTATTTGAGACACAGTATTGCTGAGCGGAGTGAAAACAATCAATGAAACAATATAGCGAGTACATGCAATGAGCCTTGGATTGAGAGGAATGTAATTTTCAATAAAATATGATTACAACAGCTCGTTTGTTGAAGATTATACTAAATCAAACGGTCGTTGTATGAAGAATAGTCCAAGAAAGGCGCTAGATCAACGTTCTAGAATGACGACGGCTATCGATTGCCGGATATATGTTGGTGGAATTTTACGGCACACATTTGATAAATATTGATGATAAAAGCTCAATATTAACTATATCGAACAGATACAACTGCACCAGATACAACTACACATTCGATGTTGGACGAGGACATTCTTCTAATTGCCGGATCTGACATCAATATTGAAAAATTAAAATATTGAAATATTAAAATATTGGTGATACCGGTTTCTTGGTGAGAGGCTTTTTTGGCAACAGTTTTGATAAAATATCGTAAGAAATAAAAAGACAACGTATGATATAATGTGGAAATTATGTTAAATGACGTTAACCAATTTCCACTCGTTAGAAATGTCAACTGCATCGCAGCCACACCAACATCAAAATAATTCGATTTTTCGAGGGCGAATAACCAAGAGCTCACTGCTTTCGTGCTCGATTGTAATTTAAGATACCGCCCTTTTAAAGTACAGCATCGAAATTTTAAAGGGCAAATCCCATCGGATTATTTGCGAAGTATTATAGCTGAGTACAGTGAAAACAATTAAGGAAACATTATGGCCAGTACATGCAATGAACCTTAGGTTGATAGAAATGTAATATAAATGAAACATGATTGCAACAGACGTTTAATGAAGATTCCACTAAAAGGGGATGGTCGCTGTATGAAGATTATTCCAAGAAATGCATTAGATCAACGTTCTGGAATGATGACGGCTATCGATTGTCGGATATATATTGGTGGAATTTCAAGGCACATTTTATAAAATATTGATGAGAAAAACTTTATATTAAGTGTATCGAACACATACAACTGCGCCAGCAAAATTCGATTGTGGACAAAGACAGTCTACTAATTATCAGATTAATTATTACTAATTATCAGATCTGACACCAATATTGATTGCAAAGAATTTCCTAAAATATGGATGATAAAAGCCCATTGAAAAGATTTTTTCTTAGCAGCCGTTGTGGGAAAGTATTGTAAGGAATAACGAGATAGCTTACGATGTAATGTGAAACGATATTAAATGAGGTCAAGAAATGTTCATTCGTTAGAAACATCAACTGTATCACAGATACGACTGCCCCAAAATAATTCGATTTTCTCAAGGGTGAATAGTCAATAAAAAATTTACCGCATTCCTGCTCAATACGGTAGCAATCTCTACTTTGCAATTTAAGATATCCCATTTAGTTTTTGCACAACATCGCAAATTGTAAATGGTAAATCACATCCGGAACGCAGTATGGCCGAGCAGAGTGAAAACAGCTAATGAAACATCATGCAACGAGCCTTGGATTGATAGAAATGTAATATTCAATGAAGACAATATCATTAAACAGGCATTTGTTGTGATTTCACTAAATCGGAGGGTCGCTGTATGAAGATTATTCCGAGAAATGCATTAGATCAACGCTAATCGACCTGTTCAGCATTAAAATGTTGGCTATACTGCCCTTGTCAAACCTGAGACGAGTCGTGTTTCGTTGTTTAGTGCAAGTATCATCAGACCAGGCCCACGGTCCTCTCGACTATATGCAAAAACACAAGCAATACATGAAGACGAAAACTTTACTCTTCTCAATCAATATTAATCTAAAAGCATCGGAAATTTCATTTAATACTGGAAACTTGTCTTTTCTCCACGCCAAGTATTGAAATATACACGAAACAAAAAGATTCTAAGAAATATTCCACTGTAGGATCCTAAATGATTGTCCTGGAGAATTGTTAGCAATCAAATGTGTGAAATAAATCTTCTGAAGATCGCCAATAGAGAAAATCCTAGATTTCTTTAGAATGATGCATGTTGAAAACGACCACACATCCCAAATTAACTGCAAGTCCCGGAAGGTTTATTTACCAAAGCGGTCCAGATCCACTGACACCTCAACAACACAAAATGATAAGATCAGAACAATTACCTTGCCGAGACGGATTAGTACTAATCTGAAAACAACTATTCTGGTTCATACATCATGCCTTTGATCAATTCTATTCATTAACCCACAAAGGAAACATAGTAGTTCGAAAAAGACTCTTAATAAAGATACTAAATGTTTTCCACGATGAATCGTTAATATTCACATTTGATCCGAAATTTGTCTTCATGATCTTCAGTAAAGAAACGCTTGATTGTCCTATAAGGATTGACAGTTGACAAGCAGGTCAAACAGAATAGATAAAATGTAAATGCCTCCTAATCGTTATATACGTATCACACTATGTAATCGCTCCCACTACCGTAGACAAGACACGCGCAGTTGGTTGACACAGGAAAATAAGAAAGATTAACTAGTTCAAACGCATCAATAACAACATGAAAATGACAGGAATCATATTTGATCAGTGAGATAGTCATTTGTTCATTATATCGATTAACCCTATCTGGGCTGGGCTTTTTGGAAACTGTCAAAGCCTTGAGAGAGGGCGATTACGCCGCCACCTGAATATTTTTCTTACCCCTTAAGCCAGGGGAATGAAACTTGTCACACTATAATCTTGGGTCAAGCTCTCCCAGAAAATGTTTAAAAAAAGTCCAAGATCACCGCTGTCATGAAGTAGCTGTGACGTCATTTAAAAAATAACACCATTTTTTAAATTTGTTTTCTTCGTAAAAGCTGCATGATAAATTAGTAAATATTAATCTGATGTGAAATAAAACGATTTTTGTCCAATTTTCCTCATAGAAAAGTATACATTTTTCAGAAAAATAACACAAGCATAACTTTCTGGTACCTCACATGACCGCCATTTTGAATTTATCCATGATATCCCTGCTCGGGGGTTTATGCAAATAGGCTCAAAATGACCGGAATGTGATAAACTACAAAGTTATGGAGCTTCAGCTCTCAATTTTTTGTGCAAAAATCTGAGACATGAGTGTGATGTTCAAGCTCGCATACTGCAGCTCAAAGATCGCCAACCGATACAATTTTACTATGGTTCGAGGTAGCAGGACCGAATATAAACAGCTATATTAAATAAATATTGGTTTCCTGAAATAGAGGGTTTCCCTCTACAGACTTTCTATAATATATCACCTTCTCTATGGTGTAAATTAATATACTTTATGATTTTTCGCAAATTACGTCAAAATTTGATTTAAAAGTTGTAGTTCAGCTAATCCCTTTTCCATGTTAACTGAATGAGAGGACGGAACAGGTCTAACAAAGATGATTTTTGCACTCACTTGCGCTACCAGTGGAAAATTTATTTATCCCGCAAGTCCATGTAATTATATTTGTTCGTAAATGGAGAGAAATTACGTCAAAAGACTTTTAAAAGTGAGCGAAATTCAGGTGGTTTGGGGTAGACACGGTCGGTTGCACACCAACAGTTGGTTCTGATTGACCGAAAGCTAATATGCTGAGATGTGACCGCTGGCATACACATGGTCGGCTTAGCGAACGCTAGTTAACACCTCTTACATTCTGACTGGAATTTCTCGGTATGATGGATAGCAGCTGCCTACTCTTTCTTTGTTGCGACGAATGTATCACAACCGACATTGACAGACGCAATCAGGCATACTGACAATAATGGTATGGCCTGTGTGTATGGAAGCACACAATTCCGTGAATGTATGAAATGAAACTTATAATTTGTATTGTATGTATATAGAGCTTTGGGTGTTACAACAACGTCATACTACAAGGGTCTTGTTTATTTTGACGCGGAAATCCTTGTGGGCGAAGAGGAGATGTCGAAAGGCGATTTCTCGATCTATATCAGTGGAATATTGATGAAAAGTATTTTTGTAAGATAACTATGTCAAAACTCCTTGAAGAGATGCTTCTCAATAGCAGCTAGAAAATGTTATAAGGAATCAAGAGATAGATTACGATGTTATGTGAAAAGATGTTAAATGAGTTCGACACATTTCTATTTCTAAAATATATCATCTCTATCGCAGACACAAATGTGCCAAAATAATTCGATTTTTCATTTATACTGCTGACGAATAACCTGGAGAGAATTTTCCACATTTCAGCTCAATAGGAATGCTCTGTTCTGTAATAGAAGATACGGTATATTTTGGACAACCTTGCAAATTATGCATGAAAAATCACACTTTTGGAGATTCACACTCTGTAAGATCGAACAGAGTGAAATCGGCCTCTCTAAATATTCACATAATACTAGCTCTGAATATTCACGTGATACAGGCTATATACAGCCTATATCAACTCTTAGTCTTGAGACATTGTTTTGCACACATGACGCATGGCCTGGGACAAAGTCGCTTCGACTGTATGTAAATGCCCAAGCAAAAGTTAAGGCGGGATCTATACTAATCTTGAAACAACGCCATGGGATCCTACCAGTTACGTTCTTCCCTATCAAATATTTAAAAAAATATTTTGAATGATCCTATAGATTTCCATGTATAATTATCAGAAATCAGATTTATTTCAAAGTTTGATGGGATATGAATGATTTCACCAACAGACACCTTACAGAATTACCTCATGTGATATTCAGTAGCAAGCGTCAGATCCGACATTCATTATTCAGCCATCGTCCATAAAAGAATTTTCGCGTCAATAACCGAAAGACCTATTTCGTATGACAGTTTCAAATATGTATGAAGTACGAAATAATAAAAAATCAAGATGGTTTCTTACAAGAGAGAAACGGTCAACAATGTTCAATGAAGAAAACTGATGAGAACAAATATGCTTTGTTTGAGGATTCTGTTTATATACCTCCCTTGATTTATGTGCTGACAACCCAGATAATTTCATTCAGGACTGATTGCGATTATGGATTAAATAACAAACAACGGCTCTGTAAACGAATGCCGAAACTGATATCAGTGATGTTCGGAGGACTGAATTGGGCTCTCAGCATGATAGCTATCGGAAAATGTAGATGATCGGATGAGCGCCCCAGAAAGTAAACCTGTCGAAGACTGGGTTTCCGGAAGATTCTAATGGAAATTTCCACGCATCAACTCTGAAAATAAATATTCATATTGACATGCTTTCACTAGTTTTTCAAAGCATATCGCCTACACATCTTGCTTGACGCTTTCGTAACATCGCGTCAATACATACAAATCATTCAGCAATATGAAACTTAGAATGCCTTCACTGGTCCATGCTATTCCCAAGTATTATCACGTATTCCCTGGTGTATGTATCTTGAATACGTTATACATCCGCTGTTCCTATCTTTTATATGGAATTAACACAGTGAACAAACACGAACCATCTCTGGCACACACGTGCTAAGGGCCGTGTGGATGTGGATACTTCATAGTCTCCACATGAACATCTGCAATAAAAGCGTGGCTGAGATACTGAGGCTACGTCCAAGAATTTACCGTATTCTCGTGTTTGAATGTGAGGTGCCGATGGAAGCTTTCCTGTAGAGTCATATGGTTGCTTTTTAGTCGCCAGACGTCGTCAATTTTCCCTACCTCTTGCATATCGCTCCAACATATGGGTTCTCTGATATGGCAATTTCACTCGATTCTTCCCATAGCACCAAGTTGGCGTCTAAGCAACCTGAACTTTATTTCCAATTTCGTCAACAAAAACACCCTTATATGTAATGTCGTTATGTATGTTGCGATCAAAGTTGTAGCAAAGATTCGTTCGTTAACATCGACAACATCCATAGCAACAGGAACACAAGTTGTGTTACACAAGCGTCTGATAGTCAAAGTTTGGGTATGGCGATTTGAAATAGCGAAGAAGCAAGCAACCTTCATTTTGACAAAGAAAACTTTGGTGTATATGTTTTGGTGAAAAACCTTTCTGAATTTTGAAGATATATTCCATGGCCGTCAATAGAGAGCACGTCTTCATTCTCAGTCTGTACTCAAGTCATCACATCTGGTGTTTATATAATCATAATTGATCAGGATACCTATATGGTTTTTGGCTCTAACAGCATCATACGATAAAGGTCTTTAGATTAATGAACGTGAAAATCATTGCAAACGAGGAAGATTTTAAAAAGTTGTCGACTTTTCTGACTGGTGGTATATCGATGACAACCTATTGATTGTAAGATGATAGAATGAATGTGAATAGAATGTTGAAAGAGATCAGGAAATTTCCGTCCTGTATCACAGATAAAACTGTACCAAAGTATTTCAATTTTACTCTTAGCTTAATTCACTGAAAATAATCTGTAGAGAAGTTAGCGAATTACAGCCAGAACCTATCAACATGTAGCTAAGTTTTCATAATCGACACCGTGATAACTCGAAACGACATACCAAAATTTGGGTTGTAGGAAAGAAATAGAAAAGAAGGGCTTTCTCTCGAGACAGTATATATATATAGAGCCATGCAGTCCTTACCGACCATCGATCTGAAATAATTGTATATAACAGGCACATGCTCCCATACTGAGAAGCCGTTGTCCAGATTTGAATATTCTAAATACATGTACCATTTACTTTTCATTGACACTTTCAGTACCCAAATCCATTCATGCATGCAGTAATGGATTGCAAGATCTGACGCCTACATTGCGGGGATATACTGAAGAAAAATGCTTCAATAAAATATTGCTGATACAACGGTCTTGATGCTTTACCCTAAGCAGTTGTGCGAAAAGTTTTACGGAATGAAGAGATCGCTTACGTTGTAATGCGAAATGGATGTTAAATACGGCAAGAAATTTCAATACATTAACAACATTAACTGTATCCCTGAAACAACCACACCAAAGGAATTCGATGAAACTACATTAGAATTCGAGACGGTTCCATCTCTAATTTAATATTTAACGCATCCCATTATGCTACGCATAAGAACTGTGAATGACAAATCACATCAGACAATGTCAGACGCAATGACGCAAGAGTAAAGTGAAAACAGCTAACCAAGAACTATAGTACGCCTTGCAATGATAGTGATGCAATATTCAATAGCAAAAAAAAAACGATTGAAACTGACATTTTGTGACATGAGATTCCGAGAGTCATTCCAGGTAATCGCTACTGTGTTAAACCCATTCCCGAAAATGGCTTATATCGACCTCAACTGGCCACGCAACCTGTTCAGCGAACAATTCAGGCCCGACTGCCCATATCAAGTATATTGTAATTGTTAGAACGTTTGGCTTTTATACAGGTTACATGATCAGGAATTCGGTCACCTCGACTGTAAGCAAAACTCGAGGTATAAGTGAAGACACAAACAATATACTTGTTAAAGCGGATCAATATTGATCTGGCAACAACGGGAACTCTACTTTGTCATGGAAACATAGGAAACATATATACAGAAGGTTCCCGAAGAATATCCTATAGACCCATCTATGAGATTTTCATGAAAACTCATATTTATCCCCAGAACTCGCTAGCTACGAAAGTGACATCTGGCCTAGTGGATTTCTGGGAACGGAAACGGGATCACGGTCGCACATGCGCACATTCATTTTCCGCGGAACTTCTCTCCAACATGGCTACACCCAGCGAGGTTGATCTTGCCGCCCCACGGCACCAGCTACTATTATTCAACTATGTATTGTGCATTCAACTGAACATAGAGATACTTTTGTATAATTTGAATGTATTATGTTCTTATGATTAAAATTAACTTAAATGCTACCGAATCGCTCGATTAGAAAAGGCACTATTTGATAGCCGACTCGCTACGTGATCGCAATACGCTCCCCACGGTTGACTTGTAGTGCGTTCTCTATGAGAGGCTAAGTCCCACCAATACCGAAATAGCCGAACGTGAGATTGTCAGATATGTTGTTTGTGGATTCCATTTATATAAGTCTGTTGAATTTACGTACTGATAACTTCATGTATATGGAATGACATAGAAAACAGAAAACATGAGATTGATCTAATCAAAACCCATCGGCTTTCCCCAAGTGATAGTGACCCATGTGTAGTGTGAATTGGGGAAGAGATAGTTCTATGTGGGATGATCATGATATACCGGTAGTTGGTTACATTCAGGCATATAAGACAGAAATAGAAAAATTATATATCTGTAAAGGGGCATAACTCTGTAAAATATAGGTCGAGGGGAGCCACTTTCGATAGGCGCCTGACTTAGCACTCTGTAAAATAAGAACCGAGACGAATAAGTTATACCGAACATGGATCTGCAGATTTAACTTGTACATTCAGCTACAGATAACAAAATTGGAGATTATTACATCTGAAAGGGGCATAACTCCATAAGCTGAGGCGAGAAATCCTTTGTTGGTTTGTAGAATACAACAATATAAATAAGTTTCCAAAATATAGTAGCTATACCAAACACAGTTCTGCAGATATAGTTGGTTACATTCAGGCATATAGGACAGAAATAGAAATTAATATATCAGTAAAGGGGCATAACTCTGTAAAGTATGGGCCACTTTCGATAGGCATCGGACTTGGCACTACTGTAAAATAAGAACCGAGACGAATAAGCTGTACTGAACACGGATCTGCAGATATAACTTGTACATTCAACTACAGATAACAAAATCGAAGATTATTACATCCGAAAGGGGCATAACTCCATAAGCCGAGGCGAGTAATCCTTTGTGGCTTGTAGAATACAACAATATAAATAAGTTTCCAAAATATAGTAGCTATACCAAGCACAGTTCTGCAGATATAGTTGGTTATATTCAGGCATATAGGACAGAAATAGAAATTAATATATCTGTAAAGGGGCAGAACTCTGTAAAATATGGGCCGAGGGAAGCCACTTTCAATAGGTGTCTGACTTAGCACTAGATAAATAAGTGTAGAAAATTTGGTGGTTGTATCTCAAGCGGTTTTGCCTAAAATGCGTTAACGGACGGACGGACGGACGTACATGGCAACGACAATACCCCGAGGCCAAAATGGCCGAGGGGTAAAAATGAATCACTTCTTTAATTCGAATGTCGGACTTGAAGCTTTGATAGCAATGATGTTGGAACGACTAAACTGAGCTCTGAGCATGATAGATATTTTAAAATGCCAGGAGTCCAGGAATGCCTGGAGAGAAAAAGTAAACCTCTTGGGAACGGATTGAAACGAAATCCATTCATTTTGCGGCAGGTTCTGATGAAAACGTCAAATCTGAAAAAAATTAGGATGACGTACTCCAACTTGTTTTGCAAAGTATAACGGCTGCACATTTTGGTTGAAGCTTTCGTAACCTCCTTCAAAGATATTGAAAACATTCATCAAATTGACACTAAGAATGTTCTCACTGTTTCCCAAAATTCCCATATTAGCATGATTAGTATTAGGCCCTACTATTGAAATCACATGAAGTATGCGATTATGTATTCTGAAGTAGCAGTGTATATAGTACGAGGCACACAGGAAAATGTTATGAGGAAAACTCTTGACTGCTTCTCCATGACAAGAACCAGTCTTAGTTTGTATAAATTTCTTAACCTACCTGGCCTGGGAGGATTTTTATATTGATTTTACCATTCTGTTATAGAGTTTAATATCTAGTCTAGGTTACTCTAATGGTACATGCATATAATTTTAAATTTACAAAAATGAGCTGATGAATATTAGATGATAACAATTTAATATATATTTTCTTATTGGTGGTTTAAAATTATCTCTGCTCGATTAAAAGAGCATATTTTAAACGATGTCCTTGCTCCTTCTGATTGGATATTAGTGTTTGAGGATCATTGGAGGTCCTCATTCGCGGTGTCCATCGGGAGGAGTATGGATATTATATCAATTATTGTTTTAAATTATCCACCTGTTCATCTAAATTATATATCGAGTTTAAATGTTAGTCAAAAACGAAATATGCACGTACTATATTGGCCTTTTTTAATTCAGTTTTATATTATTTTATAAATAGGGTCGTTGGTGTATTATTATATTATGGTTGTTGATTCGATTATTTCCCCTTCCTTTTATGTCTATACGCCTTTGGAGTCTGGTTTTCCTATATGTTGTTTTTAATAGCATATCTAAATCAATATCTAGTTTATTATATTTATAGATTTTCATACGCTGTTTTCAGTTCATGTCGTGAGAGATGTTTTCCCATCGCGAGCGCGGTGATACCAACTCGAGTCCTGCCAAAGGCAGGACGAGAGTTGGTATCACCGCGCGAGCGATGGGAAAACATCTCGAACGACATGAACTGAAAACAAAGTATGATGATCTATTTATCACCTATATACTATGAATTCTGCAGAGTTTACATACTAAACACGTCTTTACTGACCAGAATATTTGGTGCTCGAGCTTCGTTGATTTGAGCTTCATATATCGGTAAATAAATCGTATACATCGGCCTTGTGTGCAATAACGTTGAATTCGTCCGGCGAGTGCGTGAGAACTTAGCGCGTAATGAATCTCTGACGTGACTCCAATCAGCCAATGAAAATGAAGGGGGCGGAGCTTCTGATAAAAAAACGTTCTATTTTGAGAAATTACATTCTCATTTTATTATCATGAGCTGGTGGCCGCAAATTTGACTGATACAGTAATTATCATTGCTATGAAGGATGCAGAATTCATAGTACATAGGTGATAAATAATTTTCTGTTCTTTAGTCTATAATGACACTTGAGCTATTTATACAGACATCTGTCTATTTTTTCTCAATATATTTCCCCGTTGCTTTTATAACACACCGTTTTTAACACTTTTTATTGTGTTTTTAAAATCAGTTTTATTTTTTAATCATCTCAATGCAATGATACTGGCGCGCATAATCCTAACGGATTGCATGCGCCATCCAAATTCAAAACTGACTGACTGCCTGGGAGGGGCATTCTCCGTCATGTTGGTTCTTTCCTCCTATCTCCGGAACGACAAAAAATTGAGAGCTGAAACTCCGTGACTTTTTAGACTATCGTATTGGGGTCATTCAGGGCCTATTTGCATGACCCCCGAGCAGAGGATCATGGGTAAATTCAAAATGGCGACTATGTGGGGTACCAGAAAAGTGATGTTTTCGTCATATTTCTTCAAAATCTGTGCTTTTCTGTATGGAAAAGTGGGTGAAGCCTATTTTATTTCATATCAGATTATTATTTACTAACTTATCATGCAGTTTTTGCTAAGAAAAAATAAAAATAAAAAATTCGAAAATTCTGACCGAAAAATCGTCCAACAATGCTATTCTTGAAAATTACGTCACAGTGAGGTAAGTTTCAGCCCTCTAGCCTTAGCGATAGCGAAAATATATAGAGGGCACTCCCCTCCCCCCCAGGCTGCGGTACAGCCTAAATCGCCCAGGCCAGCTAGGGTTAAATGGTTGCTTGAATTCTGGTGGTCTTATGAATGAGGCATTTCTATCAGTGTCTTTTACTTGAAGGATGACGACTGGTTTCTCAATGTCGTATCTGATTCTTGTATTGGAATATTGCAGTTCTGAATTCGGCATAAGAACTGAAATGATGGTTTATGATGTACTGAGAAAGCGATGTTGAACGTGGTCAAGAAACCATCGGTTAAAATATCGACTGTATCGTAGAAATTTCTCTTATCTTACTGTCAAGGGTTTACATTCAATATAGCCGTCAAATCCGCCATTTGACCACAGAAAATACTCATGAATTATTTAAATTTATTTTTCGTATGGTTCCGTTAGTACACAAATCAATTAAACATCGAATACACAAACTTGTGGTTATCAACATAGTTTCGTACAAAAGGTTATTTTATTTGTGGACATGCCAGTGGGCGACTATGGGATATCGGTTGTCACATCTGACGGGTATATTGACGGAATGTTGATGACATAAGCTGTTGTAACATATAAAAATATATGACAAAATATTATCAATTCCGAATGATATGAGGCAATATTGTGAGAGATGGCTCACTCGTGCTATTACGTAATATCAAAAGGCTGTTAATGATGTCAGGAAATTTATATCGGTTAAAAGTATTAACTCTACGGCAGATACAACTGCACCGAAAGAATTCGATTTTTTATTGATCTTGGAAGCAAATAACCAATTTACTGCATTCCATCTCAATAGGAATCCTCGCTTTTGTAATTTAAGATACGCCATTAATTTTTTTTGAACAGCATTGAAAATTGTGAATGACAAATCACATTAGGCGATTTGAGGCCCAGCAAGAGAGTAAGACGAAAACAACTAATGGGAAACTAGGAAAAGAACGAACATTGGGTTGGTAGAAATCTGACCTCCAGGTAATCAATGAGTTCTCGCATGAAGCCTATTCCAAGAAAGAGGTGGATCATCGTTAATCGGTCTCAAACTGTTCACCCTAACAATGCCAGCTATACTGCTAATTTAAAATCTATAGTAGGTGAGTGGGCGCTGCGCACGTTCCTTCTAGATAAGGTCCGGGTCACCTCGACTGTACATAACGACGCCAGCACGATGGGACAGGTACAATTGACATGGTTGAAACGGATCAATAGTAATCTAAAAACAATCTCATTTGGTCAAGAAAATCTGTCGTCGATCCATTATATACAATACAACTACTATAAGATTATCGAGAACTCCTGCGGGATTCTTCGAAGGCATCCTATACATGTAGAACAATCGTTTAGCAGTTTGCACCTTATAGCATTTTTGTGATATAAAATTCCATATTGTCATAAACTTGTATATTGTCCTTCCTGGACCGTTAGAATTGGAAATTTGATACAATCTATACGCTGTTTCTAACAGAAATTTTATACGATTGCAGCTACAAAACGACAGAATACTCTTCAATCGGCAGATCTTGATCACACTCTTGTCAAATTCAGCATTGATCAGACAGTCTGAGTCCATAATTAGGAATTCGAAGGTTATTGAGCCCTAGACCTTTGACCTACGTTTGAATATATTGGTCTCTCCGAAAGAAGAGACCAATGAAAAGAGACGTTATGAAAATGTAGGTCCAAAATACTTTCTCCGTTCCATTCAACTCTACATGGATATATTATTAGCCTTAAATTCACCCTGCACTGTAGAAGGATAAGGTCACTGTGACAATATCTTTTATGGTTCAAACCGATAATATTTTATATGGTTGGATACACAGCTTGACCCTGGCAACTGTTGTCAGGGCGACCATACAAGGGATGATCTGGAGGTGAATTAATATCTTTCGGTTAGTTCGGTCTTTCATCTCGGTATGAAGCTTTAATTTTTGTAATTACTGTGAAACGCAGAACAAATAAACACAGAAATTCATGTCGTGGGAGGAATAGAACAGTATCCATTGTTCACGGTGCTATTAAAGGTCATAGTCATTATAATTATTTTGGTCGACATGATATTGGGCAAGTGTCTTGACTAAAAAAATACCACGAATGACTACGCTGAATGCTTTATGCTATGCAATTTATTGCATTCCCGGTGAATTTAGGGTGCCGAAAATTCTTTCAACCTTATGACCCGATGATAAATGTAATGACACGACACGATTCACTCAATTTGACTATGGTAGACATGACATATTTGGAATACCAAATGATCGAAATACCTGGTTAAACCTACCAGACTTGAGGGACATTATGCTTTACCCCACTTAAACGTTTCAGAGCTGACACTCCGTGACTTCTTAGTTTATCATATTTAGTCTGGGAGCCAGCAGGATCGGGTTTTGGTGAAATTGTTCACCCCACATGTACCATGATACCTCGTCTGGGGACCTATATTCAAATATCAAGTCGAAAACGTACTCGCGGCTGATAAAGTGGGTATGTTTGATTATATAGCAATATCTTTCTGAATACTGATTCAATCTGTCTGGACTGTGTCGTGTGTTAGTGCATATTGTTTTCATAGCTCTATCATACGTAACTGAGATTCGTTATATACTACAAACTGAACAAACTATACTGTGTCAAAAAGGATGAGTGGGCATGGCATAGGTACATGTACATGTGATAGGATCAGCTGATCCTCTTAATGAATAGTTCAGTCTGTATGTATTATACCATATGCCGCTTAGCAACAACTGCATCAGTTAGTGACAGATTCAGTAATTTTAATTCAACTGTTCATTCGCTGTTACATATGAGTTTCAAATGAAAAATACGCTCCAGATTGTGCAGCGCTTTTGTGTCAAATGAGTACAAATGAGAATTGTAGTACCTACAGAATAAGTGCTACAATATCTTCAGGTAACTTTAATATCGTTGCATAACTATTTGCCGCATACAGTATTATTGCTAATTTCAAAATGGCGAACTTGACCATCGTCAGAAAAATAAATTAATGTTATTGAAGGTAATTCCAGATCTCAATCTACACATCCAGCTTTAGTTCGATTATGTAACCATTCTATTGGAGCTTCATCCATAAATTACGAAACCATGAGAGATCATCTGATCTTATTCAAAATGCGCACTTATCAGGTAAATATTCATCGCATTGCTAATCAATTTGGACGAGAGTTCAGTGCAATTGTCTGCTTTCGATACGAAGTAAATTTCAAATTTCTAATGGTTCCTTTGAAGCTGAATTAGGTTCCTTGATCTGTGAAAGAAAAACCTTGGATCACAGATCGGGCCCAAGATGATTAGTTTTGATGTGAAACATTGAATTATGATGATTGTGAACCCACGAGGTTTAGATAAATGCCCCGAATAGGTATTAAAAAACTGCGCTACGTAGCGCTGAACAATGATGGAATTAGCCATACAAACACATATACCAACGTTTTTGGAAGAGGATATTTTTTACAGTTGAAATTTAGATATGGTCCCCACTTGACGTCACTCGATTGGATTACATAAACAAATCAAGATAATATATAACTCTATAACTTATATAATATGTACTATAGGTCACACAGATTGAGATATAAATAAGGGTGATTGGGTTGTTTCAAGTCACCTATCCCATTTTTCGAGGAAACAAAACGAATAGCTGTAGGGTTTCCTTTCGGCAGCAATAAAAAAATATGTGCACCGCTTTGGAACTCTACATCCATCCTGGCTGATACCCCCAATGGTTATAGAAAGTCGTGGTACAGATGAAAATTATCTTGCCGGTGGGGTGTATAAATTTCTAGCATAAGGTTATTTTTTATTTGTCTCCAAGACTAATTGGGGTCATTTTTAACCTATTTGCGTACCCCCACCTCCGGGCAGATGATCATGGATAAATTCAAAGTGGCGGCCATGTAGGGTACCAGAAAAGTTATGTTTTTCTTCAAAAAAATCCTGCTTTCCTCGAGGAAAAGTGAGCAAAAACTATTTTAGTTCACATCAGATGGTTGACTTACCATGCAAATATGCGAAGAAAATACATAAATAAAACAATAGAAAATTTCTATCGAAATTCCCACAAAAAATGCATTTTTTGAACATGGCACCATTGTAACGTATTAAATGGACAACATGGATTTTTTTACATTGTCTCGCAGAGCTTGAATCAATGGTATAGTGTAGTCAGTTTCAGCTCCCTAGATCAAGGGGTAAGAAGAATATTTATGGAGGGGGTCGAAATGGTCTCCACCACAGGCGTGGACTGGTCCCAAAAAGACCAGTTCAGGTAGGGTTAAATTAATGACACATTCCGCCCTATTTTGTTCACACGCAATTTGAAAATGATGATGTAGCCCTAGAATAATGGGGACGGTTCACTCGAACATTACAATACTTCATTGTACAGTGACATACACTCGTGGGAAAATATGTATGCGGAATTTACCCAGAAATAGTTTGCGGACAGAAGTGTAATGTATTCGGGGAGCAGGGGTCCCCCATAAAAAATTGCACTGGACAGGATCCGGTCAAGTTCACAAGACGAGAAAAATGTAAATACTATTGTTATTGCTTCGACACATCTCTCCTCTGAAAATATACTTCATGCAGAATGCGAACACATTAAAATAGTAACTAACGCCGACTTCACGGGAAAGGCCGTGACTGCGAGAGTGTTGAAAATTGGGGTCTTCATATATCCAGAGCCGGAACCTGTCCAGCGAGAGCGGGACGTGATTTGTGACGTCTGCTCGGTGAATACGAACATAATTATGCCACTTAATACGAGTAAGCCTTAATACGAAGTGCTTTCTGGGGATTGCAAATTAACCGACATAAGCACATGGGTGTAACGGTATGTTCTTGCTCTAGAGTATCTCTTGTGTAGAATGCTAGATAAACTCTTTTTAAGCGGTAACTCCTTTATAACAGATTTTGGTTCCAAATTATGAGGAATGAAATGAATCAGACGAAAGCAATTAATCTGCGTGCTGGTAATGTCTCAGAAGAGAATAGTGTATGCATATTTTCATAGCAAGAATCATCACGGTATACGAAATACATGATACCGGCCTCTATCACTATATCTGCCTCAAACTCGCACATTTCTTGGCTAATTACAGTGTTTAAAGTGACAAATATCAAGTGAAATTGCGACAAACGAGTTTGAAATAATTATGTTGTAACTGTTGCCGTTGACAACACGTGCGCTGATGAATAAAATATGATTGATGACAAGAAGAGAGATAATTATGTCATGACGTCGCGTTCAGAAATATTTCACTCAATAGCGACGATCGAACACAAATTTTTATCTAAGTATGTCAACAAAGCAAGTAAAAAAGTGAAAATCTAAAAGCTATCCAGACAATCTAAAAGTGACCAACACAACACGTTAAAACCTGTTAAATTTATGTAACAAACCGACTTCTTTCAAATAACCTAAACACCTGTCCAGCCCCTCCGCCCCCTTAAATATTTTTCTTGTCCTTTGAGCTAGGGAACTTAAACTTACCACACCTTGGGTCAAGCTCTACCAGTATAAAAAATCGAAGATGACTTTGATGACGTCACAGGCATTTTTTGTCAGAGCTTTTATTTATTTTGCCTTTGCAAAAATTGAATGATAAATTAACAAACAATAGTCCTATGTGCAATAAAATAGCAGCAATTTTGAAGAAAAATGAGGAGAATATCACTTTTCTGGTACCCCTCATGACCGTTATATTAAATTTACACATTATTCCCTAATCGGGGGTTATGCAAATAGGCTCAAAATGACCCCAGTATGATAAACTGGAAAGTTGCGGAGGATTAGCTTTCATTTTTTGGTCGTTCTGGAGATCGGGGAGAAAGTTTGCTGTCCCCCAGTCCTAGTAGGGTTAATAAATGTTCGCGAGTCAGTCGTGAGTGACCGATTCTACAGCACCTGATTATAATGTGATCGAAACCTTTCTGACTGCCAAGAAGAGTATAATCTATAGCTTTCTTAAACTCCTGAAGTTTGTTGCCAACCTCAGCATCCCATAAGGACTGAAATGGCTTTCTTATATAGGCACAGATATAAGATCTGAAATCGCTATACGGGACTCCATGATGTTTAACCTTGTCATCTAATGCTGCCTTGGAATTTGTATCAGCATCAGTATTTCCTGCGATGCCAACATAACTAAGTAGCCAAAAGAAACAATATGAAACTGCGGTTCAAATCTACGGTCATCAAACTTTAGAAGGATTGGTGACAAAATGATTATATAGGTTTGAGGCAGGTTTGATGGCGATTTGTGACCTGCCGGCGCGGCTCAGGTTGAAATTTCACAAGCATATCACAAATAACGATCAAATCTGTCTAATCATCGTTATCAGGCCTTTCCCTTCCCTTTCTCTTCTGCTGCTGGGGGCCCTGGAAAACGGCTATGCCGCGCGTAATAATCCATCGATGACGTCAGGAACTCTGTCAGCCAATCAAATGGTTCGCTTTATAGTCCGGGAGCAGGTCGAAAAACCTGGAAATACAGTCCACCTAATGTTTTTTGATGGTTTCTATATCTTTTCGATGCGCTGATCACGAAACCGGATGATGCCACCTTGGCATCCTTGGGGAAATCGAAATATCCCAGATGGCCGCCATGAGGCATTTCCTGGTTATTATGTCATGCTGAATTGTCGCATGGATGATCTCGATCACTGATTGTGATATATTTGACTATAAATTTGGTATAAATTCAATCATTACATACGTCGCACAACAATTTTGCGAAAACAAACAAGAATAACAGGAAAAATTATTCAAGATGGCTGCCGTTGACCATTTAAAATATGCTCGTCTCTTTGAAATATAAAGCGTTGAATTTATTGGTTACCTCAATCACCCATGGCTTTCAAAATGCTGATATATATGGCATATTTCCCAATGTCCGTAGACCATAGGGTACACCAGGGTGCGGGTGCACCACAGGTGTATGCGCATGCGTACGATGACATCACTTTCGAGCTCCGAGCTCAGACTGCAAGAGCTCCGAGCTCAGGCTCCAAGAGCTCCGACATTGAGGCATGCCCAACGCCCGTCTTAGCGCAAGAGCTCCGAGCTCCAACAGCTCCGAAAGCTCCAAGCTCCCAACACATCCATGCGTACATCCAAATGCGCCCTAACATCAGGAAAACAGCCATGGCCATCTATGAACAGTATAGCCTGCTGCCGCTTGAAATGAAAAGTGACCCCACGCACAGGTCCATCATGAAGACCAAGCTCTTGTGTGACCTTAACGCTCTAGCATATAACGTCATTGGAAGAGGATATGGGGTTACCGCGCACCAAGGCCCTGGAAAATAAGTAGAATGCGCGAACAACTGTTTCAGAACATGCTGCCTGACAACGGTATCCTGGACTGCTCGATGACGCTTAGGCTAAGAGCGATTCTGACCGAAGATTGAACTTTCTCAAACTATAGCTTCTGATTGGACAAGAGCTTACGAGAATTGTAAACATACCCAACGCGGCTATGATGTGCTGGTGGGGATAATAAAATGATTGACCTGGCATTCTTGTTGTTCTCTCATCTTTTTACACCATGGCGTCAATGCGTTATGCTAGAGCGTTAAGTTCACCCAAGAGCCCTTTTCCCACAATTCCCGATCTGCGCATGTGTGACATCGTCTATAAAGCACGTACCTTTGGACCTCACACCCCCATTCCTACTGTTGCAGAGCCATGACGGAGAGCCATTCCTATGCGACTCGCATTTTACAGCATGCTATTGTGAATTCACTCACGGGTTTACCGAGCAGTGGTTCGGTCCATGTTTGGAGATGGCGAGGACAACGAGGGGCGATGCCAGATCCTGAAAGAGTTCACAGAAGCGGTCCTAGACAGGGTCGACTCGATGGAGAGGTGTGCTATCACCCTCCACTACTGGACTATGACAGCCATTCTTGATGCCCAGCAGTGTTGGCCGTCATAGGCGAGCGGTCGCTCGCGCGCCTCATCCTCGCCTAAATTCCGATTATGGTGAGTATTGAAGCACTCGCCATAATTTGTGCAAAATTTATTTAGTCAAAGTCCAAATGTGAACCATTTCCACTACCAAAATATTGTTTAGAAGAATGTCCAATTACAGATTAGGGAGACACAAATTATCACGGTCCAGTGATTTAGTCACAAGCGTGTCAGTTGTTACATTTCATTCCGAAAGTAAAAGCAATACCGGATATGTTGTTGCTGTTGTTGTAAATCTACACTTGCCTCATGGTGGAGTTCTATGCTATTTGCACAGTTACTCTGGCCGCAAAAAGCTCTTGCATATTACTTCATATCCTTTGCTTTAAATGGTGTCAGTTTTATTGAGTTCTGGTCAACAACTTTTCAAATGCCGGTCTCAAAAAACATCGTTTGCAGTCATCCATCACAAAGGGGACATGGTTATATACAAATTCACCAAATTGCGGATTTGGGAAAAATCCGGAAGCGGACTTTGAGAAAAATCAGAGAGCAAACTTTGCAAATAGTTTCTGTAGTCAGTGTTTTTACTCTAATTTGTAATTTATAAATCTAAAATGTCAATTATCATCAGCTACAAAAGGAACCATAACTTAATAAAACCTAATAAACACAGAGCTACAACAGTGATGTATTCTCATTTTACCGATAATAAGAAAATGTTTTCCTGGCTCCCGGAGTCTAATTTGGCAGTATAATTTGGAGTCACTCGCCTAAACATTTCCAAGGAGAGTGACGGTTACTCGCCCATACTCGCCTTACAGCTTTTTGAGGTGAGTGATGGCTAGCTCTCCTGCATTTTCCTCACGGCCAACACTGCCCAGGCTATGGACCACGAGCGCTCACGCTGGAACCAGCGACGGCTCGTTGGCCTCACAATGGTCTTTGTCCTATTGACCCTGATGCTGGGGCAATGACAGTTCTGTCTTACAGCGACAGAAAAGAACGGCTCTTTTCAGAGCCTCCATGTCTTCCAAACGAGAGACGGGTAACTAAGCTCAATGTTCACACACAGTACACACACACGCACGCACGCACACTCACACACAGACAAAATGCCATGACTTCGCCATGACTTCCAACAAAAACCATACCATTCGTCATCCAGGACTGATGAGGGACACGTGTTAATCCTTATATGTACAGACACTACCACCACCATCGGGCGTCACTTGCCATTTGGACCACGGATGGTCCTTCTCCACCCCAAACACCTACCTTCACACCCCCCAGAATGGCCGCTTTCGCTACCACTCTCACTGATGACGTCACCAATGACGTTACAGATGACGTGAACATCCCTCGAGTCGTGGATTACACCACGAGAGCTTCAAGCTGACAGCCTACACGGCCTATTAGGACCACGGATGGTCCCACAATCACTCAACAGATACCGCACGAACCCAAAAATGCCTGCTTTTAAGACTACGGGCAGACTGCACATGCGCAGAATGTTGAAACCAGACGACAAAGTAACCCAGTCGGATGGTTTCCCAGGAGATTATAACACATATAAGGGAAGTGGGAAGAGGTGCCGACATACTGACAGTCACATGGCTTCACAGTATAGTCTTCTAGTTAACCTATTATAAAGCACATACCAAGAATCTAACGATTTGTGATGTGTTATATCTCAGATAGGCTTTTGTTGTATCTGTTCATGTGGCAACTTGGATGACATGATCACACGGCCCCTAGCATCGGCATAAGCGGTATTAGATACAAATCTAGAGAGCTATGATGGAAATGCTCTGACAACTCGTATATTGGTAATTGATGAGCTGTGGCGCTGTGGCAACTCGTACATTGGGAATGGGTGAGCTGTATCGTCACCTCTTATGGCCCAATCGGTCCACTATTGGTCCGTCGCGACCCCAAAACGTCTATTCAAATACCCTTTTTTCTGCGCATGCGCAGAATGATGTCATTTCTACCTTACAACCCATCCAGTTTAATGCTTCCCCACGAATGCTTCAAACTGATACCTCATACGGCCCAATCGGACCACTATTGGTCCACCTCGACCCCAAAACGTCCCTCCCAGTGCCCATTTTTCCAGCATTCCCTGTCTGTGCATGCGCAGAATGCTTAAAACGCACGACACATTAGCCCAGTCGGACGCTCCTTCACGAGAGCTTCACGATGACCCCTCCCACAGCCCACTACGCCAGCTATGGGCCATCTCGATCCCAAAACGTCCATTAAAATACCCTTTTTCTACTGCGCATGCGCAGAATGACGTCAGTTCCACCCCACTACTGTTGAGATAAGTTGGAGGTAGTATTATAAGTGGTATGAACAAAAAATTCATAGACAAAAAATATATAGCTCAATTCCATATAGCGGCCAATCTAAACGATATACAGCGGTCATGTTGAATATGCTGGCGGCCATCTTGGATATTTTGATTTCCCCAAGGATGCCAGGCTGGCATCATCCGGATTCTGAATCTGCATACACAGGAGATATATAATCCACCAAAAAACGTTAGGTGGACTCCATTTCCACGTCAAAGCTCAAACTGGGGTTTGGCTCCCGGACTATTACTCTGTCCAAAGCATAGGTCACAGAGGTCAGGCGCTGACGTAAGACTGCCAGTGTGCGCCACTCGGCATTTCCACCAATCAGAAGCACGTGCACCTCAATGCCACTCCATATTTGCCGGTTTAATGAAGGTCATCCCCATTATTACGGTTTTTACAACAGCGTGAACTTTCAACATTAGCATATTACTTTTAGAATGACAAAGGATTTCGAATGTTCATTCCATCGCAAAAGAGAATTTCTTCGACGGTATGCTGGTCTTGTCCATTACTACGGCTCTTACTCGAGCGTAGTCTTTCGATAGCAATGATAGAGTTGTCTTTTGTTGCCGAATGTTTATTCTAATGTAAGTCATGTTCATTTCCACTGCATTCGTCCACGAGTTGGTCAGATAATATAATAAAATACCTAAATCACCCAGCACGACAGACCAGGGCATGTACCGCGACGTCATATCTATCACAGCTGTCAATTCGAGAATTGAGTTTGTGAGGATAGGATTTTTGTGTTTCGAGCCGAAACAATAACAAAAACATTGCTTACATGTGTTCCTCCCTCCCCACAGAAGTGGATTCCCTCTCTCCAATTTTCGATCCCAACTCTTCCGCGTATTTGTACTGGGCCTCGAAAGAAAAGCAAAATATGTCTTCAGAGGGAACGAAAAGCGTATTGTTTTCTTCAATGGTGTCCAATAGTTCAGTGTGATTAAAATGACACTTCGACGGTTAAATCTGAAGAAATCTGAAACGACGCTTACAAAAAGAAAATTTTGTACTATTGAATAGATGAACAGTGAGATGAGGTATGTTTATTTTATTATACCTTTGCAGAAATATGTCACAAATATCGGACAAGGTTAGGTTCTAAACACGTTCGACCGGTTCGGTATGGAATGATGTATCTGGGAGAATTGTAATCCAAATTACCTTACAGGGCGATCTGATTGGAGGGATGTGCATGATGTATTGTCGAATAATTGTGTTCGTCGAGAGATAAATGGAATTTCATGTCGTGTTATATGCATTACATATCGGTGTATCATTGCCAAAACAGGTGCGTTACACCTATCAAGAATGTCAATTTCCTCTGTGCGAAGCTCACTAGGCAGATTTGTAAAGTCGAGTAATTGTGAAGGTGGAATCGAACTCGCAGTTCATTTGCCTGTCCATTGGGATGTCTTGGTGTAGTGGATGATGCCCAAGACATTCGCCATCCTTTCAATGGTAAAGGGGCAATTCTGGACAAAGTCTTTGCTACCTTGAAATGCACATCCGACGATGTCAACGGCTAACGACGAAGTCAACGGCTATCTATTAAAGCCCACGCTCAACTAAGAACCATAATATGGCAACTATTTTTGTTACATGCAGAAAAGGTAGACCAATAAATCGGGATATGATCTTTCCACACCAAAATCACAGGTCATATAATACTTTTCCCTCGTTTACTAACAAATTAGTTTAGCGACCTACAATTGAAATTAATGATATTTTTCATCCCGAGTATAGAAACATTATATGCTACACTATGAAATTGAGTTGTATTTACTAAATATCATGGAATGAGTACAACTTTCCAAAATAATATATAGAAAATAAACTCCTTCCAATTGATAAAAATATGTTATATATGCCCTTGTTATATTTAATACGTACTGAGCTTTCCTCCTCATTACACGGTCAATATGCATGGAATCCCATCTATTTAGCACATTTTCAAGGGAAGGATGAGCCGAATTTCAGTGCATATAATCAGACATTGAAATTAATTGATTTTAGAAACGAAAGAAGTTAGAGTTATCGGGGGTCCTAATCAAGAAGGGCTGATCGAACAGTTGTTCGTTGCAATTTTTGACATACAAGACCAAGACCAGATAAGGTAATGGAATGCCCGTCCGGATCGCTATATAACACCACACCTAATGTAGTCCCAATACGATAAACATAGTCTGTCTCCATATCTCGTGTAACAAGCAGACACACACGCCCCTAAATGGAAGTATTTAATTGCATGCTTTTGTGTTTTACTGCCCCCAATCTCGTGTGGCAAAGGTACCTTTCAGGGTTAGCTATCAATGCGACCGTTCCGAAATGTGTCTTTCGCCAAGAACTGTTGTAATGGACAAGACCAGCATACTGCCGAACAAATGCTCTATCGCGATGGAATGAACATCCGAAATCCTTTGTCGTTCTAAAAGTAATATGCTAATGTTGAAAGTTCACGCTGTTGTAAAAACCGTAATAGTATGTGCACTTTACTGGTTGACCATGGTCGGCGTAAGGTAGACCATGGTGTTCGCGATGATGACCTGTCTGAAACCTAGATAACTTATAATTTGTCAAGCAGTATACGTAAGGACCCCATGGCTATTCTGACAGACTCCATTGTACATGGTTCCGGGAAAGATTCTCAGACGTTATGGAGTTAACATTTCTCATTCTAGGTATTCACGCGGACACCTTGAATGACATGTCCACATATTCCAATTACACTAGTATTCCGTCCAAAGATATTCCCACATGAATCTATTCAGAAAAGTGTAGGCGGTGCGATCATGCCACTGTTATCCCGAGGAGGCAATCCATCATTTCCAGAAAATGGATTCAAAGGAAACAACTGACTTCCAGACAGCATATAGCATATTTGTATGACAAGAAAGATGATTCGAATATCGACATTGTTAACTACGTTCCTACATAGTACGGTATTTGACGAAGCTGCAACTATATAAAATATATATATATATATCTATCATATTACTTGCTTTGTGAAAAAGCTGAGGTAAAACAGCAGAAATACACATCAGAGTTATGTGACCGTGTTGGGAATTTACTTTTTCATTCATATTTCTTCTCGTTTGACCTTTTACGTCTTCACTATATTTCGACATTCAATATTCAGCCGTCTTCAATAAAAGAATTTCTGCGTCAATAATCGAAAAACCTATTTCGTGCGACAGTTAGCACAAATTCCAAATGTGTATGAAATAAAACTAATAAAAAAGTGTTGTTTTTTTTTGCAAAAGAGAAGCAGTTAACATTTTCCAGTGATGTCAGAAGGACATGATGATGTTCTTTACATACAATCCCGATTGCTGACCAAAATATTCTTTATCTAAATGAAATTCCAAGTCGTTTTTTCAGAGTATATATCTCAGTAACCATTTTGATTTTGATATTCCCTTGAACAACATGGCAATGTAAAACACATGATATTCAAACGGCCCCTAGCTCCTGGTGTAGCGCAATGAGACAAAAGTTACGAAAAGTAGCGCCAGTGGTTCTACGATCGTATTTTGCCGTCAGTGTACGATATTTAACACAGAATTTGAGAAAATATGAATGGATGCGTTCGGTGGTATAGCCCTGTTTGGCAAGTTCGTGCAATAATATTCTATGGTGTCGATTAAATCCTTCATATTCTCCTCATGATCTAGCAAATGCTAGCAGGAGAGATATGTATACGCCATATCCAGGTCCCTTTGGAGTATTGCTATCCAGAAATCTAACTATGTCAAACTTGTAATCGTCGCTCTTGTCGGAGAGTCGACGTGAGAGAAAGCCGTGATCATTCCTGTGAAGATAAAGGTCCAGATATGATGTTCCGTCTGGGCAATCAGTAGTTTACTCCAACTAATGACGAGGAATATCTGGCTTAATACAACTTACATGTATGTGAAGCTTGAAACGTTGGTAGCGACATCGCATTGTTTGTGACCTGCGCGATCCATGGCTTCGTGGTTCTTCGAATCAGAGATTAGGAGAATATTGGAATTTTAGCATAATTGGACTCAGAGAATTCAATATTGTGATAGTTTAGGAGTACAATGAAAATCAGATTGGGTACATACTCTAAGAAAATGCTCCCCATTGTTGTGGAGTTGAGTATTGCTGTCATCATTAACACCAGTTGAGCACTGCTCTCTTGTGAGAAATCAGCAATTGCTGATGCTTTTTCATTTTGTTTGATGACAGAATGCGGAACCTCTTTCTTGAAAACGACCGTCTATTGTTTGTCGGATCAGCCACAGGTTTATGACCACGCGCATGCTTGTTGATACGGCTTACTGCTGTTCACATGTGGGAACTGGATTATTGACTTGAAACACATTCGTCTTCATATATCATCAAATCTCAATAATCAGAGCGATTTTGCGACGAAACGGTAGAACACTCTGCATGTGTGTGTACCATGCTAGGTAATGTGCAGATTGTCACGATTTCAATCAACCCCACTGCATATTGTTGGAGAAATTAGTAAAATAGTACTATACCATTAAACCTTCATTCAAGTTTCTCAAATTTGCGATAAATATAGTAAATTGGCGGCAAAATACAATCGTAGCGTGCAAGATCTCTGGCGTTACGTTTCGTAACTTGTTTATAAATTCCGCTTAATTCCGCTTGAATGTCATGTGTTTTACATCCCCCAGGATATTCAAATGAACGGACACAAAGCGTGGCTGAGATACACACTGTGGAAAATGTCTTGAAATCTTCCATTAGGATTTTATGTAAAGAACATCAACATGCATTGCGAGCATCATTGCAACTGTTAACTGCTTCTCTCTTGCAGGAAACCTTCTGGTTTTCTAATAAATTTATTTCATACACGTTTAGAATTGGTGCTAACTCTCATACGAAATAGATCTTTCGACTATTGACGCGAAAATTATTTTAAAGACGACGGCTGAATATTGAATGTCGGATCTGACGCTTGCATACTGGTGATATGGTTTACTGTCTCAATTCAGACAAGGCATCGTGCTTATGTACTGACATGTCGCGAATTCTGGAATACTTCTGATCGATAAAACCTTGACCCGAAGCAGCGACGTTCTCTTTCCTACAACCACCTCTGTCGACGCCTTCGCCTAGTTTGGATGGAAATGAGTCGTTCCGAGAATAATCTATACTTTGCTGATTAGACGTTTTTAAGTAGATTATGGTCGCGGAAGAAGAGTTTTAACAATTTGAGCTTATAACAGTGATACCGGTAGCTGATGATAAGTGATAATATAGGGTGAGATAATGCGAATGAAGAACTAGTGTAGTAGAATATTTCATGTCTGCATGGATTGGTGAAATATACTCTCTACCCCGGGCAGCTTGTGATGTAGACGACAAAAGCGGTTAAATAGGGAAAACAATGTTATACCATGACCATATCGTAATGAATGTTGTAATGGTATAATGGTGTTTAAACAACACTCCGTCTTCAGACATGTTCAAACCTCATCTCACGTTTGTGTAACACAGCGTGACATGAATCATCCAAATAACCTACTCTAATGACTTGCGGAGAGCAATTAAAAAAACATTTCGACTGTTGCATTTAGCTGTCCTAATTATTTTAGTATCAATAATACGTTAATATCGATATTGGAGAACACGACCTATACAGAGTTTACCTGACGTTACTGAGAGATATTGCATAATTCGAAGATAATTATGCACAGCCCTGGGGTACGTAGTATAAAATAATTGAAAATCCTACGAAATAAGTTAGATTGCAAACGAAAATAAATTTGCTAATTGAATTCATACTGAAATTGCATTGCCTTCATCAAATAACAGATCTGCTCGTTTTGCTCATAACTATCTGTAATCCTAACAAATAGAGATGTTTTAATGTAATAATTAATGAAATTTTGCATGAAAGAAACATCATTACATGTTTTTTTATATTTGGGAAATTATGGGAGCTTATTCTTCAAGGATTTCCCAGCGGATAAATCGAAGTTTCATTGTCGATTAGTACAATATTGATAGCTTTGCTAATTCTGAACCAATTTGTTTTTTAACAGTATAAATTTTATTGATAATATCAACACACGCAGTTTAGGTAATAAGATGAAATTTCCAGAAGAAGAAAAGAAGTTACCATCTCGTATAAATTGTATAATTGGTGGACATTTGGTTATCAAAATTACAGGTGCCTAAGGTGACAAACAATTCCAAGAGCATAAAAAGTGAATTATTAACAGTCATAAATATGACGTATGAACAATTCCAGATCATACTCAATATTGAATGCTCATTTAATGATGTGATCAGGTACGGAAATCCTCGGGGAATCCAATTATGAATTTGCAAATCTTCATAAATCGTTTGTATTTCATTTTTCGTCTTGTGAGCTAAACTTGAACAAAACAATAATGATATCAACCCACACCTCTAATATACGACAAGAGAGACTATTACAATTTGATCAGTATTCACTACCTATCAGGTACGAAAAGATTTCCAAAGAAGCTGAATCTTGCGGTAGCATGTATTTGAAATACATAATGATCTCGTGATAACTTCTGTCGATTTGAAGGTTCATTTCTGAAGCCGTAGAAGCCAACAGGGAAATCCACATGCCAGCAAATAAATAAAGTAAATAACGCCTGTCTTATGAATGCCGACAAAATTAGCCACTCAGCCTTACAAGAGCTTATTCTAAATGCTGTCTTCTGTGTACAAGTAGACTATGTGAAGTTTGCCTTATTAACAGCATGCCATATGTTGATAACTCTAGGACAATATATATATTTATTTATGCATTAATACAAGTCTGAGATCTGAGATCATTCTGTTGTTATAAGTTGAAAGTTTGCGTGATGATAAAGCATGGACCAAAATAACCGTAACAGGATTGACTCCCAATCTCAAGGACGAGAATTATTCCTCTCGAAAAGGTCGACTTGCCATCGGGAGCAGATAGGCACTTTACCATAACCTGGCCTGGAATCCATCTGTAATTGTCAGGTTTATTAGTTGAGTGCTCTCGACGGCCAGCCCCGCTAACGGGTTTCCGGAGTATTGTCCCTTGGTCTAGGGGGAGCACAGAGGCGTCGTGTTGTATGCTGGGGCAAACTGGTTATAGCGAGTCTGGGGAATGCATGGGCTTGATTCTTCGGTAAATGATCGATTTGATTTCCAGTACATGCAGACGCGAGAAGGTTAGAACCAAGGGAAACGAAAAGTGTCCTTCACATACAAAGTTGTCTTGAATAATGGTGAAGCCTGGAATATGGGAAGCGAGAATAAGTCCCGGTGAGACAGAAAAATGCTCTCCTTAAGTTGATTTGGGATCACAATAACACTGCGACAAGCATATTCTGAGTCTATTATCAGCTATATGTTATAATTGTCAGTGCTCGTATTAATTGGTGATTTTACCTTAATCAGATTAGAAACGTTTTCTGCAGTATCATTGTTATCTATTGATGGTATAATGACATGGCAAAACTGAATACAAAAATATATTTTTGTTCAGTCCTTTTTCAACTGTACAGTAGTCTAGGCATAGAGTCTCCGGACATTGACGCCGAGGAAAAGCTATTGAATGAAATACTCCATTATTATTTGTTCATTCTCACCTGTCAATTCAAACATTTTGAAAAGAAACGTATGGGCAGACTGAATAGGAGGGTGTCCGGAGTTCTGCAAACTTTCCGTTTCTTTTATTCATGTCTCCTTTAAAATTTTTGACAAACACTTGTTTGGAGAACGGAGCTTTTAGAAAAAAATCGAAAATCTTAATTTACCTCTACTGATCGCGTTGATATTTGTTTTTCCTTCACATCGCGGCTTTTGAATTCACCCTAGTAGACCACTATTCTTCCGGCAGCGGATAATATCGACATTTGTCTGCTTCCCGTGGAATAAGCGGTGTAGCTATTACCTTGTTCAAATACTTCATAAAAGGCCCCTCGAATGGTCTTTTTCAATTCACGACTGTATACTTTGCTCATTGCGCGGCCAGAGCCAGTAATTTAGGTAATATTGACCTGCCTGGGTCTTTCCGGGGGGCAGATCGATTCTCCAGGGCGACACAAGCACCTTGAGTGGCACTAGATAACCTGACGCAACTTGCCAATAAGTGACTCGGTCACTGTCCATAGATTGTCTTTAACCCAGTATGTGTGGAAGTGTACAGCTGAGCAAATGAACTCAGATACATGTAGTATATATAAATGTTCTTGCATTAATCGATCCTTCATACATGTACTTACGTTGCTGACCTGACGCCTTTGTGCCTTCTCAACAACTCAGTGCAAACGTATGAATACTTATAATCATCTGGGATGATTTGTTACTTCACTGGATGTCCTGATCAATCTCGGACCTACACACAATTACTGTTAATCCTTAAACAATTGAGGCGTCGCTCTCAGTGGTTCGTTCTCTTACTCTCTGTCCTGCAGCATAGGAAATCTTTTTTTAATCAATGACTCTGAAGCTGTTAACTGATATGTAGTAAAGTGGTCTGGGAATTTAGCAAAACTCCATAGCTTCGAATATCGTACAGGCTATGTTACATATGAATTGTCAATGAAGGATTGGTTTGATTCTGTATTAAAGTTACAAGCGTCTCGTCCGTCATTCACAATTCAGCCGTCGTCCATTAAGGAATATCCGCGTCCATAATCCAAAGACCTTTTCAATATCCCAGATAACAGCATCAGCACCAAATTCTAAAAGACAATCCTAGTATACATAAACATAGGCTAGTTTTCTGCAACAGAGAAGCAGTCAACAGTTTTCAATTATGCCATGATGTTCTAAAATATCAAATCCGTATCGCTGATCAGTATTATTAATCCATATGATATCCGTTGTATCAAATTCGTTGTATTATTCCATATGGTATTCATATGATGTTGTTGGACGACGGCTGCTTATTGTATGTCGGATCTGACGCATGAATAAGATTTCGGGCTCTAAATATAATGGTGGATCAGAGTTTGCTGATTAACACTGGAGAGTAAGGGTATTTTCTTCCGTGAAACTGGTACCTGGCGTATTTATGCGAATGCTCAGGGAAGAATCAAAGTGAAATGTTGAAGAATATATATACGTCCTGGAAATTAGAGACGCAAAACATCGAATTTGACCATTCCCATTTTCGACAATCAAGGACTTGCACACAATTGAAGTTAACCCATAACAATAGATTTGCCCCGATAGCACCGGCAGGATTTTTAACCCGTGGTTCGTTCTCCTACTCATTTTCCTCTCTATTCAGCACGGGGCGAGTTTTTGTTAACTATTGCTCACCTGGAGCGAGCGAGAGAGAGACGGTTTAGGTGTAACTAACCGGTGTAAATATGGATGAAATTATACAACTATTCCAAGAAACGGCCATTATGGTTACATTTATGATAATTTGAGCAATTTCATGTCGAAAATAATCCAGTTATCTTTATATTCCTACGAAATCACCCAATCCGACAAAAAATATTCACTACCGCTTGATTTGAATGCACAAATTTACACGGTGGGGCGCATTTTAGCAAGATTTGGAATTCACTTGCCTTTGAGTACTGGAAGTCTCTCAATGCCACCTCGATGACCTGAGCGAGGGTTATCAAGAAATACTAATTCCATGAATGAATATGAGAAATATCACAAGAAAAAACAATCTCAGACATATATGAGGCATATATGAAGTTGTGCGAAAGACAGTAGTCTGTACAGTAGACAGTAGTCTGTACACTTGCATCGACTAGATAGGTACATGTAGATAGATCCAGTTCAATTTAATTCATGAAGGACAATGTACAAACCAATAACAGAAACATTATAATACACAATAAGCATAAGTCAGACAGTTGTTGCTATGTTCCACGCAGTCTTGGAAAATTATAGTATATCGAGCGATACTGTCCCTCATATATTGAGACATGTACTTGTGTACTCGTATAATGTTCATGAAGAATCGTAGCACAGCCAGTATATTTGCACGTATTGAAAACGAAATCGTTCTGCATTAATGTAATTTATATATCATGACTGAATCACTGACGTTCGCGTAGGTATACACTAATCTTTCTACTGTATTCTAGGATATTCTTTATATTTATCATTGCAAATTCGTTTACTGTTATTTTACATAAGGTCAGTGGTATCTAGATATCTCCATATCCACATTACAATTGTCAAAATCGTATAGAGCTTTGGAATCTGACATTCAATAGCCAGTCGCCGTCCGTAAAGAATATCAGTGTAGCGTCCATATACGAAATACACTATCCACACGAAACTTAAGCATTAAAATATTAATGTAAAGAAAGAAATTATATGTTGTGCCTTGCAATAGAGAATCAGTAAACACTTTTCAATCATGTCGGCAAGCTTTTGGGATGTTGCTCTCGTCAAATGGTATCACTGACAAATATTCTTTTATCCAAATTGAATGCTAGACCATCTAAGTATCTCAGTCACGACGGTCCCTCGGTGGCCGAGTGGTCTAAGGCGCTTCGCTGGTGACCGCTAGCCTCACACCGCTGAACCGGCACGGGTTCGAGCCCAGCTGGTCCATGTGTGAAAGTTTGTCAGTTACTTGCCGAAGGGCGGTGGTTCTCTCCGGGTACTCCGGCTTCCTTCACCAACCAAACTGACTGTCACCATATGAGTGAAACAAACTTGAGTGTGACATTAAGCCAAATTCCCTCCCTCCCCTCTTAGTCACGATTGATTGGGGCGGCTCATAACGACAACAAATGAATAGGCCCTTCGATTATTGACGCGGAGATTCTTTTGTGGATGACGGCTGATTATTAGATATCGGATCTGATGCTTGTTATTCATACCTTGAACCAGAAAATATTCAAATATTCAGAATCCCTACAAGGTACGAAACCTAGTGCCAGGGATCTTTCAAGCTACGATAGTATTTGTCATCGGTGTGTGATATTTTTCGCCAAATTTGATCGACTTTGAGCGTAAACGCTGGTAATGCTGGTTGAACAGTTTGTGCATAAAATCGACATGCTGGAATGTTATTACAGACACCAAGATACACATATCCAAATCCTTCCCATGAACCGTGCTTTGGAAAGGTGGAGATATATGCAACTAGAGATGGCTTCAGAATGGCATGATCAAGCGGAAAGATATCCACGATTCCCTCTTCGATACCGATGGAAATCCACCTCTTGAGTCAAAACAAGTACGGACAGATAGTGTTTCCAAGATGATCTGCTGGAATGGGAGCATCCAATGCCAAAACTAGCATGCTATATTCCGGTCACATATCTTCCCTATAAAAGGCAGTATCAGACTATTGTTGAACAAGTTTATGTGACTGTTCTATTTGCTTACTCTTTAATTGGAGTCACATTGAAAGTTCCCCCGTCATAGATTCGTTTATTAGGTAGACACTTCATATGAGGAGGTATTATTGTCAAGGTATTATTGCCAGAGATATACAACAATCTGCGTCTTCAGGAAATATAATACCACCAAATATCAGTAAAGTATGTCAAGATATAGCGTATTTTCGGTTGTATCGTCCAGTGAACATAATCGAAACATCTCAAGATCGGCTTTTCTTGAAACTCAACTACTTAGATAAAGGACTGGACATCATTAATTTACTTCGAATCTTGAATGATCCAGAGGTACGCAACGCTGTACCAAACTATTTTAAGTTCACAGAACCGCCTTGCATTTCATATAAGTATACTAAATCTATAGCCACCAAAATATTCAATTACTCCAATGCTGTCAAGGAGTTTGACTGGAACTTACACACGTCAGGAGGCTATAGTTGTGATTGTGAATCGTCGAACTTTATCTGTACACCATGCAAACATATTGTGACTGGTGACCTTGATGTGGTGAGTGATAAGGATCTGAAATTACTCCTGATGAAAGGACCTAAATATAGAGAGCCAAGAAGAATAAATCTGAAGGCCGACCAGAAGATAGTCCTGTCTGCATTGGAACAGTACGTTATTGATTGGTCTAAGCGAGAAAAAGTTGAACCTACAGTACTCGCTGATTGGCTGGATTTCACCAAGAGCAAGGTCGTTGAAACAATCCGCCATATTGACAGAAGTACTCTTCCCCTAGCAAAACAAGTACTGAGAAACCTCAATTCGCAAGAAGAACTAGCAAATCTCCAGAGTAAAGTCGTCATAGTCCCAGCAGACAAAGCTCCGAATAATATAATATTCATATGTAAATATTACTATCACCAGGTGCTGATTAAAGAATTGAGTGCAGATATATCTTCATCAAATACGTCTACTTACTCCCAAACTGCATTTACTCTGGATGATTTATTTAACACTCACAAAAAGTTTCTCAGGGAAAGAGGTATTTGTCTTCCAACCAATCATAACGACATACCAAAACTATACATGACTCCCAAAATGCATAAATCACCATACAAATCTAGATTCATAGCTGGTTCTAGAAGCTGCACCACCAAGCTTCTTTCAACCCTACTGACGAGGGCCCTTCAGGAGGTAAAAGCATTTTGGGAAAGGTATTGCACCACTATTTCTAAGAACTCTGGCGTTGAATGTATGTGGATATTGAAAAACTCAAAATGTCTTACGGAAGAACTTGGGATTTCTCGACTCTCTATACTACAATCCCTCATCAGGACCTTATTGACCGTCTAAGTTCATTAATAGTATCTGTGTTCAAGAAAACTGATCGTAGATATATTAATGTCGGAAGCCATAAAGCATTCTTTAGCTCTACTACATACAAGCGATATCATTCATGGGACGTTTCTTTGTTTATAGAGTTGCTTGAATTTCTCATTAAAAATATCTATGTGAAATTTGGCAACACTAATTGTGCACCCCTGTTGGCTGACCTGTATCTGTTCTCTTATGAATATGACTATATGCAGGCGCTTTCAGAAACCGATCCATTCAAAGCCCGTTCCTTCTCATTCACCAAATGCTATATAGACGAACTTCTTGCTGTGGATAATCGCTATATAAATGACGCAGTGAAGGATATATATCCACCTTCACTGGATTTGAAGGAAACTACAGACAGCTCTACAGGCACACCATATTTAGATCTATATCCCTATAAAAATGAAGCGGGCATTCTCTCTCGTCGACTTTATGACAAAAGAGATGATTACAATTTCGACATCGTAAACTATCCCTTTCTGGACAGCAATATTCCAGTGGGAGCTGCATATGGCGTATACATATCTCGCTTAGTAGCATTTGCTAGATCCTATGTTAAATGTGACGATTTTAATCAACGTCACAAAACATTGTTGCAGAAACTTATAAAACAGGGCTATTCCACCAAGCGCCTCCACTCAAAGTTTCCCAAATTTGGCGATACATATCGCATGCTGATAGCAAAATACGAACGTAGCGTGCAAGATCTATGGCGCTACATTTCGTAACTTGTGTCTAATTCCGCTTAACCCGGGGCTAGGGGCCGCATGAACCCATGTGCTTCAACATCCTCATGGTACCCATATGAACAGTCACAATCAAAGCGTCCCTGAGATATATAATTCTTTAGATAACGACTTTACAACGAATATTATGGATTAAGAATACTGATCAGCGATACGCATTTGATATTTTTGGAACATCATGATGTCTTGCCGGCATCATTGAAAACTGTTGACCGCTTCTCTCTTGCAGGAAACAACCCTATGTTTATGTATACTATGATTGTCTTTTTGAATTTGGTGCTAATTCTGTTATATGGAATATGGAATAGGTCTTCGGATTATGGACGCGGATATTCTCTAATGGTCGACGGCTGAATTATGAATGACGGACTAGACGCTTGTAATTTGTGGCAATTAAAAGCCCAAGGTCTAGATACATTGTTGTCTCGAGACTTGGCTAATGTATGCTTTATTTCGTGGACCTTGCGTGGAGTATGAACCATTTATGAAGATAGCAGTGCGAGATCCGACATTGTAGACAGCCTTCATTCATGAAGGAATGCACTCGTCCCTAATTAGTATGGGTGCCATATGTATCTGACGATGTCTGGTGAATAAAAAGCAACCATATGATTTAACATGTAAGTCTAACTTTCCTGCAAGAGAGAAGCGGTAAATACATTTTACAATTATGCCACCAAGACATCATGATGTTCCAAAAATATCAAGTCCGTATCGCTGATTAAGATTAAGACGTAGTCTAGGTATCTCGTCGGCTATTTTATTGCGTCTGCTCATGAGGAAACTATGAAGTAAGCACACGGCCCCTAGCATTGGATTAATCGAAGAGGAAAACGGTTTTCTCTACGAACAAGACAATGAATTTCCAAGTTGTTCTCAATAGTATAGTACATGCCAATCACGCTTTGATTCTGACTGCTCAAATGAAGCAGTTTGATGGGGTCGTATACGCTCGCTTCGACAAGACACACTTCCGTTTTGCGGGCTTTTTTCCGCCTTCCTCTGTGTTGCCTTGTATATGACGGTAACAACCGAAATGTGGAGAGTTACGATATCAATGAAGCGACTTCATGTAATTGACTGACACCAACACATTTAAACCAATGGAACTACATGAAATAAATTTCTTCTGATCAAAAGTTCCCATGCCCGTTGTCTTTATTTTATATGTGATTAGGTTATATAGAATCTCCGGATATAAGGATAATCACACAGGAACCGGGTATCAAATCCGTCAGATCACCTCGATAAAAGCTCATTACAACGCATATAAGGGAAGTGAGAAGCGGTGCCGACATACCGACAGAGCCACATGACTTCACAGTATAATCTTCCGGTTAACCTATTCTAAAGCACATAACAAGAATCTAACGATTCGTGATATGTGTTGTATCTCTGGTACGCTTTTATTGTACCTGTTCATGTGGCAACTTGGATGATATGACCACACGGCCCCTAGCACCGGCATAAGCGGTATTAGATACAAATCTAGAGAGTTATGATGGAAATGCTCTGACAACTCGTATATTTGTAATTGGTTAGCTGTGTCGCTGTGACAACCCATACACTGGGGATTGGTGAGCTGTATCATCGTCAGATAAAAACACAAAATACTAGTCTGTCCATGGTTGGGCGATCTCATTGTTGCCATTACTGTTGACCATGACAGACGTTGACACTGAGAGTTCTTTGCCCATTGAGGAAGAAACAACACCGGATGGTAAATGGAACAAGCGATAACACCTGCAAATTCTACTTTGCCAATTATTCATGCACTATTAAATACTTCAAAGATTACTTATTCTGCAGAATAAGAATTTTACTCTTCCACATTTAAACTTCATCGCCAATCGTTTGTTGAAGATATTTTTTTGTTACACAATGATCATGCCATATCTAACCCCGATTTAAGTGGAATTAGACACGAGTTATGCAACGTGATGCCAAACATTACGATCCTACACTACTATCAAAGTGTCATATTTATCACCAATTTGAAAAAGGCATTCGGTCAACTCCATGAACGAATAAATATTCCATGATAGCAAAATACGAGCGTAGCGTGCAAGATCTATGGCCGTACGTTTCGCAACTTGTGTCTAATTCCGCTTAACCCGGGGCTAGGGGCCGTGTGAACCTATATATTTCAAGATCCCCATAGTGTTCAGTGTCCATATGAACAGTCACAATGAAAACGTGACATACTCTAGATAATGACTTCACAACGTATATAATATGGATTAAGAAAACTGATCGGCGATACGGATTTGATATTTTTGGAACATTATGATGTCCTGTGGCATCATTGAAAACTCTTGACCGCTTCGGTCTTGCAGGAAATTAGCCTAGTTTTATGTATAGTATTATTTATCGTTTTAATTTGGTGCTAATGTTATCATATGAATAAGGATTTTGGATTATGGACGCGGAAATTCTCCAATGGACGACGGTTAAATATTGAATGATTAGACGCTAGTATTGTAAACGGTATCCCTTATTTTATTACAACAGCAGTAGCACCCCACACATAGGTGTTTACATGTAAAAACTACACTGGATAGTCACAACATAGAATAAAATCATACAGGTTAGGCCAAATAGGAACCCAGTTCCGTTCGCGCTTAAACATCAACACCTAGCTATCAACGTAACGTGACACAGCCTTGTATGATATGAATTCACATTGGAATGAATATTGAGCTGCAATTCCAAGTTAAATGTACGTGGATGGATATAATAACTGAGCAGATATTCCAACAAAACAGCAGAACCGATGATACCGAGCTTCGTCCCTCCAGACTATAAAACGTTTCGCAAAGTTTATTCATTCATGGTGGGATTATTGTTCAACTCGTAACTGTATGCTGAAAAGCTGGGTCCAGCTTCATGTAATTATATATCAACTTCGCTGTAGTCATATAATAATAACATGCGCCTATAAAGGCTGTGAAAGACTGTGATTCCGTGATTGCAGGATTTATATTGGCGATCAGTTATATCTGTTCCGTTGAAAGCAATTCTCTGATGCGTCATACTTTGGATGAGATATTCGTAGTGCATAAATATTTCCTATTCTGAGGTAATCCGTATCTACCGTCCAATGCAAAGCTTTGGCTAATATTTCTCCGGTGAATTTTTCATTAGGTTTTTCGACAGTTGTAGTAATATAAGACTATAAGTATTAAACCCTGGGGCTTGAAAAATAATCCAGATCATAAACATGTGGAGAAGTGCTCTGTTGTTGAAGTATTAAACGTGAAGGTTAGTGAATCAATAGACATCTTCTTTTCCGACCTATACTCACAGGCGTTCCAAGCTCAGTTCCAGTATACCAACTTCTCAGCCTATAACGCAGATATTTACTGAGGAAAAGAACAAACAATTGGTGGGAAAATATCACAGAAAAACATACTTGCCCTTGGGATGTTCAACCAAATAGACAGAACAATCCGCTTGTTAATCCATCAACTGACTCGACCCATATCGTCAAAAGAGAAAACAGTTACCAATATAGTGTTATCGCTTGTGACAGTCCCCATTCACCCTGTTCACATGACACAGCGGAAAATGAATTAAATATGAGAATGGAAAGCGACATGTTGCAGGAACGATGGTTTTATGAGGGAATCTGCCATAGCAGGAAAATTATTAACCAATAAACCCTGGCATTAGAGGCGAAATTATAAGTGGAAGTTGCTGCTTATGGGGCTCAAATGTAGCAGCAAATCTTCTAAGAGATCGAGTGCAATATACTACTTCTTAAAAATGCCAACGTTCTGCCTCGCCGGATCAATATAGTTCTCCAGTGGTGGACTGCCTGTGATTTCTAAAATTTTCCCACCATGTTAGAGAGACAGAGAATAATCCAAACAAGAGGTATGTATGCATAGAATGAGATATTTGCGAGATCAACAGCGGCAACATAAAGCTGACGTTAATTGACTCCGAACAATAAACGATAGCTAGCTATCATGGATTTAAGTAAGCAGGGGTCCCAGTTGTTACAATCCTTGCTGTGTCACGATCGTGCTGCCGACATCGAGGCCGGGATCTTGGAAGCGTACGTTTGACAGAATCAACATAGACACTAAATCTTCCAATTTCCTCCTTCTCGAAGAGATCAGAGATAAGACAGACATATAATTGCGCCAAGGGAAGAATGAGACGAAGCATGTTCTTCAGTGTCGCTACCATGTGAGCTGTCCCCGGCTTTGAACTACATCGGGATAACCTAGGGTTGCCCATAGAATTCCGGTCCAAATGATACATATATCCATGATATCGTAGTCATAATAATCCACAATGGATCACCTTCCTACACTGCGCATAACTGAGGATACAGTATATAATGTTAGCTGTAAAAAGCCTCGCGTCTCGCTTTCTTTAGTAGCCGTGTACGTTATGGGTGTATTGTTGATTTGTGTCTCCGTCCGAGGCCTCGTATGACAAATCATTTTATAGGTGCCATATTTAAACACAACATAACAAAGATGGTGAAAAAAGATGCCAGTGTACTTACTATAAATTGGAGCGATATGCAAGAGGTGGAAAAAATTGACGACGTCTGGCGACTAAAAAGCAACCATATGACTCTACAGGAAAGTAATACCCGACTCCTAACATTCAGACATGAGAATACGGTGGATTCTCGGACGTAGCATTAGTATCTGAGCCGCGCTTTTATTGCAGCTGTTCATGTGGAGACTCTGAAGTATCCACACAGCCCGTAGCACCGATACCAACAGGCAAATATAGTGAACCTATGATCAACAGGCAAATATAGTGACTGCATATTTCTAAGAACACCATAAGAACAACATGAAATGCAGGCAAGCACCTAAAAGGTGCGTGGACCCCTCAGCCTGTTTTTATTTGTCAAGTAGGATCAGGGTTGCATCTAGATGGTTGCTTGAATTTTAACGTCGCACCTAACCTTATTGGTTTCACGGCGACGATGACCCAAACAAACATACCCTAACAAAACCCTAATCCTAACAAAAACCTAACCAAAACTACAAAAAAAAATTGAATTTTGAAAATTAGGCTCTACAGACACTGATCACAATGGATCCTCAGAGAGCCCAATCTGTTTGGTACTTTAATCTACCTCCTGTGCCAGACAAAGGGCTGCATCTAGAGCCAATTTAGTTCCGGAAAACGTAGGGGCGCCCAAAACTCAAATGAAACAAAGAAAGAAAGTGTTGTTGTTGTTCAATTTGAAAGGATTTCTGAAGAAAATACTGCTAGAAAAAGCTTCTGGGAGCCTCATTATCGATCAGATTCCATAGCTGGGTATTGAATTTCATGTTAAACCTCTGTTTTGTGATCACAGGCTCTTTGCGCCGAAATTCACTAAAAAAATTGGACCCTCAATAATGATTTACGAAAAGGAACTGGAAGTTTGGGATTGGAACCAGCAAAAAATCCCAGGATACAGCCTAGCTGATACAGTTTGTGTGATTTCTGTACCGTATATAATAGACTTTGTTTTCACGTGAGTGGTGTGCTGGAATTACAGCATGCAAGAAACTGTAGCTTTATCAGTGTCAATTTATGCATTGCACAAGTGTGATAACAAGTTAATGGCATAGAAATAGAGGATCTTACACGCGTGGCTATTTAATATGAAAGTTATGACACGTGTTGAGTAAGTTTTATATGTTGCGAGCTTTAGCGAGCAACATATAAAACTTACTCAACGAGTGTCATAACTTTCATATTAAATAGCCACGAGTGTAAGATTCTGTTTATCACATAACTGATTTTAAGCAAATTATAAACGCAATAATTCGAAATATTTTATCATCGAATGTATCTCAAAATTTTCTTTCTTTGTTTCTTCTCGACGAAAATAACGTCCGTTGCTCAGGCGCATTACAGCCTTACAAGTTACTGTATACGCTAAGCCGATATAGTTCCAAAACGCAACCGAGTTTGAGCATCTCCCTTTTAAGGCTGTTCAGATTCCACAGCATTTCAAAATATCGTAGACCATTTCACAACAGAATGCAGTAAGTGTAACTTGTTAATTAGCTGTTCTTCATACGTTATTTATTTTGGATCATGTCATGCCACAAGTTACACTCGTGTTCGCTGCATGTCATCATGCGCGCGACATGTTGACGAGTTCCCAGCGACGTGACGACAAGCTAGGCTGACAAGATCATTTTGAATACAGTACGTAATCCGTTTGAAGTCTGTAATCATCCAGATCTATTGCAAGAAATAAGCAAACATCGAGAAAATTCCAGGTAGATATATTACAGAAGAATGAACAAACGTTTACTTTCGAAATCTGACGGGATACGGTACCCAAGATGGCGGCCTGACCCGATTCGTCAAACAACAATGATAGACTACGGTACGTGAGTACTTTATACAAAATATGAAGCTCAAAACTGTCGAAATAATGTATTGCCGATTATTGCTGCTTGTATGGCTATTGACAATTATAGTATGCAGGTCGATGCATGTATCTGGATAAAATGATCGTCTTGCAGATCTATATTCTGTGTTGTTGTTGCACTTGTAAACATAGTATTTCGTAGTAAAATTTTATCAATGGGAAAAATAGTTCAATGACGTCACCACCAAGTGTAGTAATTTATTTTCTCACGCTACATGTACTATCCAATCAGCTTGTTAGTGTTATGTCACTAGTTACATACGATATTTACGTCATGGCTTTATGTCACTGAATAACAACACAGTTATGTGATAAATACAATGATTGACACAAACCCGCCATTATCATTATGGGGGGGGGCATAAGCTCCAGGTATGCAAATTGGTTCAAAATTGCCCAGAGTCAATCTAAAAATGGGCTCTCCTAATCACTCGTTTCAGATAATTTACAGGTACAAATAAGGTACAGTAACATGAAAAAGTTTTAGGATAAATCATATGATGTAGAATAGAATGATTTAAAAGAAAAATTGAAGAAAAATGTTGTCCTTCATTTAAGGCAACGCGAAATTCAAACCTAACAGGGGTTCGATACACCGGAAACCCCCGCCGGTTATTTCCTCTTGGACTTCTGAAATGAAATAATGTCACCAACCTGTTAGTTATTACTATAAAGGAATACATTTTAGGTGATTCTGCATGTGTGTGTGAAAAAACAATGTGCACTGCATCTCATACATATCACATGAGGCTGAGAAGCTGTGGATAGGAACAAGTTCAATAACATTTAGTGTCCCAGGGGTGGGGAAATCCTCCCGAGGGTAGTGCATAGGTTGAACAAGTGTAGCATCATGTAAGCTCCCAGATAAATGGGAACTGGGGGTCCATCCAATGATAATCTTGAATGGACCAGGCTTTCTTGTATCAGGGAACCTTCAAAACCTTCAACCAAGGGTTCCCGATGGGCATAGATAACAGTGCAAAAGCTAAGCCATCAATAAATAATTAATAAAAAATAATAAAAAATCATGAAATCATCATAGCCATCAGAAAATCTAATCATTTCATCAGTCAACATTCAGGAAGCTTTCACCAAAGTTTGGTCAGGCCCGACTTCATAGATCTGCAGATATTCAGCGGACAAGAACATGTTGACGGACGGACGGACAAGAGGACGGACGGATGTACGTACATGGCAACGACAAGACCGCACAGTCCTATGGGCGGAGGGGTAAAAACTGACCTATTTAATGATTTGTACCCCAGCTTCGTCTTTATTATCGTTGTTTATGTTGACATGTGGAATGACATGAACACATGGCTCCTAGCACCGGCTTGAGCGGCATTAAATACAAATATTTAAGAGCGATGATGTAATATCCCTATCTAGTCATCTGATGGTAAATGATGAACTGTCATTATATTGTCAGTACTCGCTAGGCATTCTCGTACAGAAACATTGAGATCTAACCCATAATGTATGAAATAACATAAGTTGTGCTCGTAGTTTACAATAATACTGATAAGTTATCCACATTAATTCGTGGTGTGAGTACAAGTATTCACACGACCCGTTGCTCGGTATTATACTGGACAACTAGGCTTTTCAGTTCATTGGATGAAAATACTCGCCCGAGATCCTGGCGCAGAGAGCGAATACCAGGGAGAGTCAGCCGACGGGGTCGAGGTCGAGAGCAATTATTTCCATGATACTGCCTCATTGGAAGTAATCAAAAATGTTATTACATAATTAAAATCATGCATATTTAAAAGGAATGTGTACCGTTCTGCATCAACATGTCAAAGAAGTAATCGTCGTTCATCATGTTCACAACGAGGCCACCAAAAGCATGTGTGGATTTTATTAGGTATCGTTCTGTTGTTTACTATTGCTCAGTTTATCGATCACTGCTTCTCACGTTTTGATAAATTACAACACATATAAGGGAAGTGGGAAGAGGTGCCGACATACTGACACAGCCACATGACTTCACAGTAACCTATTCTAAAGCACATACCAAGAATCTAACGATTAATGATATGTGTTGTATCTCAGGTACGCTTTTATTGTGCCTGTTCATGTGACAACTTGGATGACATGACCACACGGCCCCTGCACCCACATAAGCGTCAAATCCGACATTCAATATTCAGCCATCGTCCACAAAACAATTCCTCGTCAATAATCGAAATACCTTTTTTCGTACGACAGCTGGCATCAATACCAGATATGCATAAAATGAAAAAAAATCACACAGCAACAATTAACGGTTGCGGGATAGGTTAATATTCCTTCTCCTTAATACAAACAACGGTGAAACATTACTTCAGATTTTTTCTCCATTGTCGATCAGTGATCAGTCGAATATAATGATTCTACACGTGATACTTTTAAACAAATGACATTTCAGCAATTTTACTAGAGATTTAATACCTTAATAATTAATACAATAGTAATCAGAGATATGTATAATTTTACAACTCACCTCCCCCCCCCCTCTCCCAAATCCACATGGTACTTGAAGTAAGACGCGGTATTAAACTGCATGTCTTAGAAGCAAGACACGGCTAAATGCATGCCTTTGAAGCGAGGCACTGGGGTCTTCACCAAATTACACGGTATTAAATCACATGTCTTTGAAGCAAGATACCGGAACTTTCACCAAATTATCAGGTAAAAGTTATTTGAAGCAATGCACTGGGGTCATCGCCAATTACACTGTCCATAAACGTTCGTATGTTTCAATATATTACACAGGAACGGGTAGGCATATATTGCATTTCTATGTTAGTCAATTGTTATGCCTACGATGAATGGCAGGATTTTTTGCGAGAGATTTACCGACCTGATCTCACACTCTTATGTTAGAGGAGGACTGGTATTTCTTCTAAAAATATCCTTCATCGACATTAATTCCGTTAACGTTTTTTGGGATACTTGGAATAACTAATGCGTTAATAGTGGAGTAGTCCAATTTGTTCAACCGTTAGATGGAGTCTACAAACAAGAGACACCTGTAAATGACGGTTAGAGCTTACACCGGAACAAAGCCTGCTGCGGTTTTCGGTTTGCACGTTCCATTGATCCGTTCTAGTTTGAGGTATAATAACACACAAAGTGAACCCAGGTAGACCAGGTATGTAAGGCGGACACTCTGAGAGCAAAGTCAATATTGACCGTCCAAAGACGTGGGTCTTTAATTGCAACTTTCACTAGGTTTCCGAGGAAAGCGCGTATTCGCACCCCTCTACTGCAATTTCCCTGAAGCATGCTTTGTTTCCACTACGTTACCCAACTCTGCATAAGGAATTATTGGATACACTTGTTATTCGTACGCGTTATTAACAGTGCATTCTCCAAAATTCAATCAGTATTTTCCGATGAAATCTACAGCATAATAAGACGAAGAATACTATGGCCAAGGTAATTCAGTTTTCTGTAAAGAAAAAGCTGCTTTCAACTAAACTTTAGACAAAAAGACTTACCTGGTGTTAAGACATGATATATTCTATCCGTCTGATTACCAGGAGAGCTATATATTTAACCACACGCAAACCTTACGGCACCTTCTACATAGGATTGCAAATAGCTACATCGTAGCTTCACACAATATCATAACCACTAAAATGCAATCAGTGGTTTATACCCTTTGTGTGGCCGCCGAGGTAGGCAGTAGTTGCCAATCTGTGCTGTTCTTTTATTCTGTTTCAATACAAAGCATAATTTATCATTTCTTTCCACATTCCACCTCAAAAAGCACGATTACGACGAGAAGTTAAAGAAATAGTCTTAAACCTACACGCAGGGGCGTTTGTACGTTTATACAACTGGAACGTAAACATATATATGTTTGTCCAGCCTGTAAATTGTACACAACTCAATTCTCAACACACTTGTGAATATTACTGTTCGATATTATTGAAGTCAATTTAGATAACTACTCAGTTCACTCAAAAAAGCGTTTTTGAGATTTTTTAAAATATTAAAATCGTCGGCCAGTGAATATCCGCTCGCGCCAGCTGATAGTTCAGAGAAGTTAACAGACGAGAGATTAGCTTGCGTTTTGGTGATCAAAGCTATTCTAAAAGAGAGATGATTAGAAACTGCAATGTGTAGCCTTATATTAATATCTTACAGACAATTGTCGAACAATAATACCAATTCAAATTCAATGACAGAGAGTCTGGATTTCAGTCTGTTTGACATCAAGGCGAACTGCCTGATGTACAATGTTGAAGAAAGCCTTTGAAATACATAACTGGCATTAACTGAGTTACTATCATTCAATGCGTTAAGCACATTAGATGGATGGAAGGAATATGGAAAATTGTGCACTTTGTACTACGAGATCAAAGAAGACCTCGTTAGAATATTTGTCATTAGCCTTTCATTATCTTCACCACCAGCAGGGAAAGGGTTGTCTAGACGAGACAGACATTTCACGCAGATTTCGCAAATCTGAACGCTCTACTGGAACGTATCACAATGAGCTAAGAAAGTAAATAGATATGACACGGATAAAAACTCATTGATATGTTGGCACACGGAGAAGATCGGGACTGCATGGATATGTTTAGCGAATTACACATAACATATATTTGGTACCTAAATTCTACAGATCATCCCATATTCGGATACATAGATGGAAATCGTCTAGTTCAGATCAATATAGTTCTATATCCTACTGCTAAATGACATTGCAAACACACTGTGATACATCTATACGATACACAAGCTATTAGATACAGCCATTTATTGGTGAAGTGGCCTGGTTATCATCAATGAATGGAGAGGACTTGTGTCTAATTCCGCTTAACCCTGGACTAGGGGCCGTATGAACCCATGTACTTCAAGATCCTCATGGTACTCATATGAAAAGTCACAATCAAAGCGTGACCGAGATACATCATTCTTTAGATGACGACTTAACAACGAATATTATGGATTAAGAATACTGATCAGCGATACGGATTTGATATTTTTGGAACATCACGATATCTTGCCGGCATCATTGAAAACTGTTGATCGCTTCTCTCTTGCAGGAAACAAGACCATGTTTATGTATACTATGATTGCCTTTTTGAATTTGGTGCTAATACTGTTATATGGAATATGGAATAGGTCTTTGGATTATGGACGCGGATATTCTCTAATGGACGACGGCTGAATTATGAATGGCGGACCAGACGCTTGTAATGTGTATATTCCAGGTTTATTGGTGATGATGGAATATGATGATGGTTTTAACATATCATCATCTACTGGTGTTACTGTTATCACCTATTTTTGATTATAGCTATCATGATTATCTTAAGTGCGCACATGTATGCTTCACGTACGTCATCGCATTGGAATGTCAATTTTCATTCACAAAAGTATCGATTGACCCTGTACGTTCAGCGCGTGTTTCAATAGTGTCTCTTGTGGAACTTTAGTGACCGGCTACATCGCTTAAAACCTTTCTAAACAGTGTTTCTTATACAAAGATAGAACACGTTTTTCAAGACTTGTTTTGTAATCGTTTATCGGTAAACGAGCCATCTATCGCGAGACAATCGTGTATTTTTTTGTAGGCTGGTGTCTTGCTCCGGTAGAAAATTGTGAAGATTTTGTCCATGTGTGTCGAGTTCAAAGTTTAGGATGGTGTTGGTGTGTTAAAATGGAGGCGATCCATGTTCTGCTGACTTCTGGAAATTAGTTGTAAATATGGAGATTAGCGAGTATCTTCTGTTTCTTGTTAGACCCTACATGTGCCAGGTCATTACCTTCCCAATTACAATCCACAACAGTGGAGATTCACGACATCGGCAAAATTGCCCTCTCTCCTCAGAAACGCGCCAATTGTCTTACGTCTCGTGTCAGTGAAACAAAGACGTCGGTGGTGTAGGTTATGCTCTCAATGTCTTGACGTCGGTGCTCTTCTCCGCAGGAACTACAATCGGAAACTACGAGTTGAAACCGGGCAACACCACCAAGAAATCCAGGGCATGTTGTGATCATCAACTCAAAGGTATCTGCAGGGTACCCCGCGTACCCAACTAGGTAGAGAATCAGACTTTTTTTCTGAAGAGTGATGGAACGAAGCGGATGTTTACACGACACAAGTAAAGTTTGTCCATTACCCGTACCGTTCCGTAAGCTGGTAACTTCGATTAAAGTGTTCATAAGTATAAAGATGCATTTATTTGCATTTATTTATTGATCACCTATCACCCGTGAAACGCGTGAAGCGACCCCAGTTACAAATAGCATCTGGGACCGTAACTGGGCCGCAACATCACTTATTTTGATGGTGTTTGAATAGCTTTTCAATCAGTTAATTCATCTCGATTAAAAATGATCGAGTTGCGATATTTTAAATCATTCTCGAAATTTTCTCGATTACAAAACTAGTATAAAAGACGATATAACCGCTACCACCGAGCGACTGCAGTCCAGTTATATATTTCGAAGAAAAATATTCCCTCCCGCTATTTGGAAAGGCTTCCATAAGCAGGATTAGCCACAAACTACATCCAATGCCCCTGCGCTGATACACTTTGCGGGTTCGTTTCAAGAAGTTCTAATGAAATAGAAAAATTCTTGAGAGCTTGGTTTTAGGTGGTGTTTATCGACTGAGACGTTTGTGGCAATTCAGTAGGGCAGATTGGCTCTAATTTCAAAATGTCCAGTGTGGAAATTGTGCCTGAAAAGTATAGCATCATCTACTTCTAACTCTACTGACCAGTTGACGGGATCAGTTCGGTATACAAGCGTCTAGTTCGTCATTCAATATTCAAACATCATCTATTACAGAATTTCCGCGTCCTTAGCCCAAAGATCTATTCCATATAACAGCATTACCACCAGCGTGAAAACAAAACAAAACAGAACAACAATCATAATATTCATAAATAAAGGCTAGTTTCCTGCAAGAGAGATTCGGTCAACAGTTTTCAGTGATGACGGCAAGACTTGTCTAGATGAATCAATAAAAGTGTGGCTCATATACCCAACGTCACAGGAATCATTTGGGCTCTTGGTGTCTTGGGGTAAGAATATATACAGGTGGGTTTATGTGACTTCTTGCCTGTAAGCTTAGATGCTTTTCCGCACCATTGTCATCCTCGCGAACCAGTGTATCGATCGATCTGCTAGGATCGATACACTGGCTTGGTTAGTTATCTATAGCAGTTCTGGATATAAATAGATCAATGGATTCTAAATCAAACCAATCAGTGAACGCTCTAAGCTAGCTGATTATGCCAATCCGCTGCGAGATAGAAGATGTGAATTTCATTGCTGGCCAGTGTACTTTGATGTCGGACGAAAATTGACATCGGAAGTCAAAGCAAAAACCGCAGGCTTGAGATACCGACATGCTTGACATGCAAAACAAGCGCGGGATATGAAATGTACAAGACTGTATAATCTGATAATGAAGGGAACGGCCCAAGAACTCATTCGAATCACCATAAATGTCCAGGTAAACCATCCGCGAGGATTTAGGATTTACCTGGACTTGTGAAGATGCACCATTGTATATTTCGTTCAATTTCTTGCACAAAATGAAGTTTCAATGAGAAGCACAGGATGCCAGTCGGTTATGAGTCTTTAAATTTCGTCATTGTACATTCATTCCCGTAAACAGACATCATGCAGAATTAAAAGTTGAAATTCGTACACAACAATGCCTGTATAAAGTTATAGTCGCCGCTCTTCTGGATACAAATGTCGGATCCGACATTCCGTAGACAGCCATCGTCCATGGACTACATCGTTCATAATTGAAAGGACCTAATTCATAAGATAGCATTAGCAACGATACAATGTATATAGCAATATATATAAGCTAGTTTCTTTGCAAGAGAGAAGCGGTCAGCAGTTTTCAACGATGCCGACAAGTCACCATGATCATGTACTATCGTCAAATCAGCTTAGTGATCTGCATTATTTTTCAAGTCAACTTCCAACTAGATTTCTGACTAACTTGTTTGTCTGTTAAAAGATCGACGAGCTATTATGTCCCTCCCTATTATTATATGAGAGAGACAGTGGACAGATTAGTTTACCATTATGGCAATTTTTGCTATGATACTCATCCAATGAATCAGTCCTCGTAGGGCAGTACCTGTACCACTCCGTACAGATCGATATTCAGCCTTACAATCGATCTTCTCAGGTTCAGCAATGTTTAACATGTACACCCACGTCCCTTCTTAGACCAGTGAACCCTTAAGACGTTGAAATGGTTGAGCAGAATACGTGATATGTTTCTCGGTCAGAATTGAAGACACATATCGTCGTGTATTTTAAGTGGAGCAGTCACAAGCTAAAAGATGCACGAATGGGTGGGGGTGTGGGGTCGATGGGTGCGAACGACCCCCTATCTTCGCTCAACCGTATGGTATATTCCTGATTCAGACAAAATCGTCCAATGAGAACGAGTGATCACGGTCACATAGTCGCCCGATATTTTTCCATCCACTGTAATGCGGGGTGGGTAACTAGGTTATCACCCTTTACAGTAGCTTCTGTCTCAAAACACTCGCGTCGGCTGCCTCGCGTCGATTTACTTCTCGGGGTCGGGCTTCATTTTGACAAGTATTTGTAATAAAGGTGAGCTGCAGCAGCTATAGTTCTAAATTAGATAGCATTCATTTTATGAACAGCTCGTATTTAATCGAAATCAGCGATGAGGAAAGCCAATGAATATTGCAAAGGTGTAACTTCACATACAGTGTTTTTCTGTTTCGTGAGCAACAACAACATTGGGCCAAAGTTGTTCACAAGAAGTCGTTTCTCACAGCATTTGCCTATGGATATTAACGTGTTCAGAAAGGGTCTTCAGCGGGAAAAAATCGTTACACGGGTTGTCAGTAACCCAATACAGAAATTTATTTCTATATTGGATCACTGACAAACCGTGTAACTAACAATGTTGGACAGCAGAGTGCTGGGCTCTCTAATAAGTAAGCATAGGAAACGACCCCATTTCAAGAAATCCTGACGACGCCGATGTAATGCACGAAACTGCCGAGTTACTGCAGAAAATGTCAATAAATCACCTTATAGTGAATCTGTGTTGGGTGGCAATAACAAAGTTAGATCTGTTCATAATTATGATAACCAGAATATCTTATATCTGATATTAAACACGTGCACGTCCTATGGACCTTCTATGCCTTTCCTTGTGCTATTCATGGACACCGGACTCATTCATATGCATAACTCAGTGCATATCAGAACTTCAATAACAGTTTACGTTACAACATCGACAGTGGACAATGTAAAAGAAATAAGAAATATCGCCCAACAGAGCTAAATAATATTATTTACTGATCTTGGAGCACCTGCAATCCAAAGTTGATCAATCCAAGCTCTGTGACTGTATTTATTTCTTGCTCTCTACATGAGGATATCCCGTTCACTGAATTGACGACCTTAACAATATAATACTTCTGCAATAGGATTTCAAATTTCGACAATTTCTGTAAAACTATCAGCCACTGAATTCTGTAAACAAAAGATAGCAGGAATAATGGATTTAATCAAGGCATCTGTTTATATTAAGGCCGAAGCCGCCATCACGATTAACATTTTATAAAATTAGGTCAATGACTGTACATAAGGTGAATCTCGGAGTTTATAGCCACAAACAGAGTTTTACCATATGCAAGAATAACTAGTGAGCGATAATGTTGATGGGCGTCAACTTATATCTACATAGAAAAAAAAATCGAAAAGCTAGTCTCAGTCGTAGAATACATTGCAATGCAATCATGTATCTAGTTATATCTAAATATCTTTTGGTCATTTACATAAAACAGTTAGGGGAAAACAACGAATTGGAATGAAATATGCTGGCATCCAATGAGGTTGGATCACTTACTCCGTTGGTCTGTTTGTAAAATGTATTTCATTCGTGATTTGCTAATAATCACGCACTGTGTGATGGATATGAAAGTTTCAAAACTGCGTGAATTTGCAAGAGAAGTACGCATGTGTTCTACCACTAGCAACAATGAAACCGGTATATTTAATGAAGTACTCATTGTGATAAGTATGTTAGCAGAAATACAACGATTAGTAGAAGCACATATTAGAAGGTCCTTGAACTTTTTTTCCTTAGCACTTGTGCCAATTTCTCTTCCAACCTTCGCCTATAAACTATTGCCTTATACCAATCCGACAGGAAAAACATCGCTCGTCAATTCAATAAACGTCTTTTACACCGCGGTATAAAACCCTGTATGGTCAATTTGTAATATCAATGCCTTGGGCTGCGTGGCTTTAGAGTTTAGCACCCTAAATCGGATTTACATCGCTGGTGAAAATCTATAGTGATACTTCTAGACACAGCAGATGGGCGGCTGGACTATCGAAATCCTGGACTCGTAACGGTAATGGAGAAAACGGCGAACGGAAATGAAAAGATGAATTCCACGGAGAGAGGAGATTAGCCCTTAACACAAATATTCAATCGGCCAAATTGGACGGTTCGGCCCCACTCTAAACACTTGTCGTTTTGTGAGAGCTCTCATTGCATCCAACTCAATTGCATGCCCGCTCTTTGGCAAGGCAAACTCTGCTCTAAAGTATCATCAGCCAGACCTATGCTAAGCTAGGTAATAGTTGAAATAGATATACTTGTATGCACTGGTCATGGTAAATATTTGTTAAACCCATCTAAATATTTGTGGGAAATATCTAAAGAGTGTTATTCGAAAGGTATTAAATATTGACCAAGTTAAGCGACTGTTATTGAGGTTTTTTTGATGTCATAACAAAAAACAAACATTTACCGTTTGTACGTAGAGCAGGGTGACTGGGTAGTGTTGAATGGGTCGTATAGTTCAGAACTTAATGATAAATTTTGTTGAACTTTTTAAAATAGGAACGGCAGGATATACTTTCGTCGATCATTGTCAGTTCTCTTATTGGGGATTAAAATGTCAGCTGGTGGGTGTTAGTACTGAAGTTTGATGGAATTATTTCAATCATTATATTCTAACCAAGGGCATAACATTTACTGTATTATGCGCATTCATACTTATACGACTTAAAGGACTCGCATGAATACATGCGAGTATTAACTTTTTAATGTATCTATGCACTTTTATTAATTCATTGTATATATCATTTGTTATATTACTTCATTGTAAATATCATGTATCCGCAGGGTCTCCAGAGAGAACAATGTTTATCATTGATGGAGACCCTGGTTAAATAAGACAAATAAATAAATAAATAAATAAAAAACTCGGACGAAGATTGCAATCTAAACTGCATATCGTTGCAATACCCATGTTTTGATATGGTTAAACCATTGGGAGTTTCCATATATGATGTGACAAATAACTGTCTCCGGTGATCCATGGTAGGACTGCCTGGGAAGTGATGAAAATACTTCACCGTTGTTCCGACAGAATTGAAATCAATAATACAGGATGATACAATTGATATATCTGACTGGCATTCCAGCACTACCAAAATCTCTGTGCATGGACTAAATTCATTTCCTCATACAGAAGACTTCCAATGTCTTCGGCACTGTATCGTAACCCAAAACAAGTGATAAATTATCAATATAGCACTGAAGCGGTTGTGTTTATATATAGCTACTAATTCTGATCAACGAGCATGCCAGCATTGTTTTTGTACATTACAGTAAAAGGAAACGGGTAGCTCGTGAAATGATATAGGCAGCGAATAAATGTCAAATTATATCAGGAGATTTAGTCGAATAATTTCTTTGCCAGGTTATTATCTCACTTCTCTAAGAGTTTGTGTGTGTTTCTTTCTTCAGAAAACAGTCTCGATTAAAATATGAAAAGCACATAACAAAATACGACATAATTGAAAATCGGATCGAGCCTTTTTTGCGTTATTCCTGTGTATTATTGTTGTGACCGATATGGGTGCCACTGATCATGAAAATTTGAATTATGGTTTCCTGGTGAGTTCACATATACTTTTGTTTTTCACTAACCACCCTGATACCCATTAAAGGAGAATGATCAAAGCCAAGTTATTCCAATCATTCAATACCGAGACTTTCTTATGTTAATATAAACTTTCTTATGTGTAATGTGGTTTTTCGCTGATATGAGTTTCACTAACGCATAAAGCTAGGGTATCACTGAATATGACAGATCTAATTAACTCGAATGTCCGGGTCATGCACCTCTGTCACAAAATTTACAGCTTCTCTTTGATGCTGTTCTCATGGTGCCATAATGTTCTATCGTTTTTTCAGGAACACAAAAGAAAAATGCAGTGATTAATACACCCGGTGGGCAAAAAGCCAAATAATTCATTAAATATCCATCAAACATGGGCCGTTTGTTAATAGGCCGTGAGGAATAACGTTATGCCAGTGAACAACAAGTGCGGAATGGGATATTTCCCAAGACAGTTCTTATCCTCATTTCACATCTGATAGAGTATCGATTTTAATCCCTGCCACTTGATGGATTTTTAATTTGCAAATGTGCCCTAATGTTTCTAACGTTGATACCAGATTTTCTACCTGGTCTCCCGGTAACCACCAAGACATGCTAGAAAAAGCTCTTACAAATTAAACTCCAGAAGGAAAAAATGGGCAGAGAATTCGAAAGTAGCAATCTTTAGATTTGACATTGCAATGGTGTTTTTGTTCGTGTCGGCCTACTCTTGTAATTCCTCATCGATCAATCTGAAAGCAAGTAGTTTCTGCTTTAATTGTATAAGTACATGCCGTTTCCGTGCACCGAACATGAAGCGCTAATCATGCTTTAAAGGCGATGCTGTGAAGCCTTTTAAATTCATTGGTTTACAAACGTAACGGCAATAAAGCACGATGCATCTTCCACTGGCTGCCAAGGGTCGACGTCTTCATTGAACATCTCTTCTTATCATATATACCTCTGTCTGCTCAAACACGCATCAATGCATACGAAATGCGGATAATGGTAAACTGCGGGGATCTAGTACTTTTTAATTCAACATCTTCTAGGACTTTCCTTCGAAACCAGAAATGTCTAGCTGACACATGTGGAATTTGTTGACCGCTTCTCTTGTTTTTGTGGCGGATACGACGCCCTTGAGATATATAACTCCCCCACCCCCTCTCATTAAATATTGTTCTTAACCCTTGAGCTAGGTGTATGTGGGGCCGAGGGGGGGAACTTAACACACTACACTAGACCTTTCGTAAAAGCTCTACCAGAAAATGTAAAACAAATCCACGATGACCGCTTTGAAAACGTCACAGTGTCATCATTTTCAAATAAAGACATTTTTTTGGTAGATTTTTGGGTAAGATTTTTCTAATTTTCTCGTTACATATTTTCTTCGTGAAAGCTACATAATAAATTAGTAAATAATAAGCTGATATGAAGTAGAATAGCTTTTGCCCACTTTTTCTTGCAGAAAAGCAGGAATTTTGAAGGAAAATAACGAAAATATCACTTTTCTGGTACTCCACATGGTCTCCATTGTGAATTTTCTCACGCTCCTCTGCTCCGGGCTAATGAAAATAGGCTAAAATGGCCTCAATATGACAAACCAGAAAGTCATGGAATGTCAGCTCTCCATTTTTTTTGTCGTTTTGGAGACAGGGCAGAACGTTTGGGAGGGGGTCCATAACGCCCCCCCCCCCCCCCGACCTCCACCAGTAGCCAGCCCGCATCCATGAAAATTTCTGCGTCCAGAATCGAAGACCGAACCTTCATGACAGATGTCACCTGTGATATGTCAAATGTAGCCGGGCCAGTGATTGGCTTATGTTAAAGATTAATTTTATTTTATACATATACCTATATGAACTGTGCGGGGCAATAGAGGTAGGAAAATTTCTAGTAATGCTTTATTGGGCATAGGAACATCAATATGTTTTGCTGGCGCCATCGAGAAATGTTCGTCGTGTTTTTCTTTGTTTCTTTTTTAACGAAACTAGTTCGTGTTATTTTCCAAATTTATTTGAGGCTTGTTCATAGATGGCGCTTATACAGTCCAGTGAAGTACGAATAACATTACGAATAACAAATGCGACATCGATCAAGTACCACTGCCCATACCAAGCGAACTTTATGATAAAGTGAATAGAAGTCAGTGTTTGGTATTGCAGTAATAGATGATTCAGCTTGGTCATCAAGGTTCATATCCCATGTAAGAATCACGAGACATTTAATGCAATAACCAAGTCTGGGGACAGCAATATGTCTAGAGTTAAGCCTTTTCAGCTGCACAAAGACTCAGATAAAAGCTGCCTACATGACGTATCCACCGTCATCATGAATCAGTATCTTTTAGTTTACAGTCATTTTCTAAATAAAATGGGATCCCATGATATAATCAACTATAGTCGCATGAATTAATGCTGCCATAATAACGGATTCTCTTGGTTATTCGAGATTAACTTCGAATTTTGGATTGTTACAACAAAATTACATCTTTTCATTAGATTCCGATTATATTCCGGAAAGAACTAGTTAATTAATATAAGTGATAAATTGGCACTGTTGACACTTGCTCGATAGAGGGCTGAGGTGCGGGTTATAAGCGCGAATAATATATAGCCTTACTTTCATTCCAGAGCTCATTTCATATCTCTTTCTTTTTTGTATGAATTACGGAAGATTTTATCGGCTCTCGTAGTCGGTTAAACACGTAAATTATTCATTTCTTTTTTCAGTGTAGTCTGGCGATGCAGACGATAAGTGCAGTGATTTTTACACTATTTAGTCAAGAAAATTACAACGGAGATTAATCTTACCACATTTTTACTCAGTGAAACTTGGAAATGAAGATTATTAATAATGAAGTACATTCACTATAACGGCTTCGTGAACCGTATAATCTCCACCGTCGACTCGTGTTTCTATAATCACCATAATCGCTCAGAGCATTACGAATCTCTTGTGATCGCTGAAAGACCCCGGATTTGACTTCAGTAATTAAAGCCGTCAGTTTTGTTAACACTTCTGATGTAATATTCTGAAATGAATAGCTTCAAGGATTTAGTCTCGTTAAAAATGTATTTCCTTCAATTCATATATCATAACTATCCAATCTGCATTCAGAATACGAAGTATTATTTAATACCTTTGGGTTCGAAAGTGATGAAGTATTGTTTGCCTTGTCAGGAATACTGCACCGACAGCAATTTAATCAACTTTTATGGTTTTATGGCGTGGATGAGGTCTGTTATGATTTGTTGTTCGTGTTCATGGAGAAAAACAGAAATTTAATAAAATCGTAAAAAGAACCAAAGAGCGCACATAACCACAAACGGGAGAATGGACGAACATAAATTGTACATGAATGATTTTCTTTGAAATACGTCAGATCTGAATTATTTATATGCTTCGCTAAACCGAAAATTACAATCAACATAAACCACGCCTAGTCTACTAGATCACAAGTTTAAATCAGTGTTGCTGCTTTATCAATTTTATAACGAATGATATATGGACATTCTGTTGATATTGAAGGATTGTGGGTCAATCATCTTTAGGCCTATGGAAATTACCTAGTTGTGTTGTTGGGTCACCACAATAGATACACGTTTCATTGCAACTCGCTGTTCATATTTTCCCAGGATCCGGTGTCAGAGGTAGCCTCTCTTCCAGTTACGCATTCTGGTATTGCCATTACGCAGTCAGAATATTGTCCTGTCAATATATGACTTATTTTCAGTACGCCGGCATCTTTTTCCATCATCACTCTATGTTGAGTTTAATTGTTATATGTATATGACCAGATTTTGCTGGTGGACTATTGGTCCCCGAGGCTTGTCTTCTGTATAAATCATTGCGATTGCAGTTACCAAGGTGGAGAATAAAGTGCTTGGTCGGCGTAAGACTCCACAGACTTGTGTTCTGAATAAGAACTTACATTGTACTACTATTTGCCCAGTCGCTATATAGCTGAAATATTGCTGAATGCGACCTTAAACCTTAATTCTCTCTCTCTCTCTCCTATTTTCCCAACTTGGTCGTTTCTTTAATCTAACGGACACATAGATCATCTGTCTCCGTTAGATGACGTGTTAGGGCTGTTACATAATCGCTTTCGAATATTTGCACTTGATACCACTGAAGCCGGCGCTAGGTCCGTGCGGTCATGCCATTGAAGATGTCCTCATGAACACCAACAGTAAAAGACTGCTGGATTGTTTATTCCTGTGTATTGACTTTGGCTGCTGCATGGTCTACGCTGTTTGTTGAAGGCTATCGGATATTGGACATTTACTGGGACAGTATACAGCTGAGCAGTGTTGGATTACCTGATTTTTGCGCGTCAACAAGGATTGTAAAGTGCACACCGGTATAGCATTGAACAGTAAGACTATATTTCACACATCTATTTGTTGTATTAACCTTACTTTAAATTGTATATGATTTTAGTAGTGTAAATAAATATTTGATTGTTAATCCTTGACTTCACAAATCTTTCTGTTTCGTTTTGTTGAGTAACAGAAATTGGGGGCCTGGTGTCGCGGAGAGTTTGTTTACATTATTGATCAGCTGGCAGCTTTGCCACATAGTTCTAAATTGATACAGCTGTACAACATTGTCTAAATTTGTGAAGTCAGGGAGTACGCTTTCAGCATGTCATTTGACCCAGCACAGTTTGCCTTAAAGCCTAGTCCGGAGGAATTTAACGAACTACACAAAGAGGATTTGTTCGCGCTGTGTAAATTCCTACAAATTAAAGTTAAAACATCTTTGAGAAAGCAAGAAATTAAGAAACTTATTATTAAACATTTTGTTAGCAAACAAATTTGGGATGAAAGTGATTTTGATTTAACTGGAGAAACAGCTGATGATTTGGAAATAAGGGAATTAGAATTGCAACATCAGCTGGAATTAAAGAAATTAGAATTAGACAGAGAATTAGAGAGAGAAAGGGAAGAAAGACAGTTTCAGTTAGAGAGAGAAACGTTAGAAAATGACAGAGAACTAGAGAGAGAAGAGAAAGAAAGACAGTTTCAGTTAGAAATGAAGCATATGGAATTACAGTCGCAAACAAGTCCTCCTGCACATACACCTGTTCAATCACAATCAAAATTTGATGCGGCTCGTCAAATACGTCTCGTCCCACCATTTCAGGAAAAAGAAGTTGATAAATATTTTCTGCATTTTGAGAAAATTGCTGAAAATTTAAACTGGCCAAAAGGAAATTGGAGTTTATTTCTTCAAAGTGATTCGATCGGAAAGGCAAGGGACTTACACTCAATTGACGGTAGAGCAAGCATCAAATTATGATACAGTGAATGATTTAACCCTTAAAGGGTATGAATTAGTTCCTGAAGCCTATAGACAAAAGTTTCGTAGTTGGGAAAAAGAAAACTCTCAGACTCATGTAGAATTTGCTCGTTCAAAAGAACAGATATTTGATAGGTGGTGTGCTTCGTTTAAAATTGACAGCTTATGCTGGTAGAGGAATTTAAAAGGTGTATCCATGGTGATATTAGAACATTTCTTGATGAAAAGAATGCCAACACTTCAGATCAGGCAGCACGTTTTGCTGACGAATACGCTCTGGCACACAAATTATCATTTGTCAATGCTGTTAAGCCAAGTTCATTCCAGTCTAATTTCTCAAGTAACAAACCCAGTTCTTTCTTAGGGCCTAACACTTTTAACCCCAGTTACAAAGGTCAAACACAAAGTCTCAGTCACCCACTTTTAACACTCAAAATAAATCTCCCGTTTGCAATTATTGTAAGAAGGAAGGTCATTTAATGGCTAATTGTTTTAAATTGAAAAGAAAACAACAAGATCAAGCCTTTCAAAAGTCCAGTGGTTTCCTCACTTCAAGATCTATACCCAAGCAGGTTAGTGACATTCATAGTGTATATGACGTTAAGATGGCCAGGGATACTGTTCCTATTAGTTCTATCAAGGATAAGGTTGACAGTTTTTCAAATCCCGTTATGGGGATTTTTGAACCATTTATCCACAATGGTTTTGTGTCACAAGTGATTTGTCTAATGCTACTCCTGTGAAGATTTTGCGAGACACGGGCGCGTCCCAGTCTCTTTTGTTGGCAGATACTTCGCCGTTTTCTGACTCTTTATCTGCAGGCAGTAATGTCCTGATTAAAGGGGTAGATTCTGTAAATTATACACCTGTTCGGCTCCATAACGTTCATCTGTCTTCCGACTTGATTTCTGGGCCTATTACGGTGGGTATTAAAGGTAGTTTATCTTTTGAGGGTGTTCAATTACTTCTTGGAAATGATCTTGCGGGAGATAGGGTCGGGGTTAACCCGATTGTAACTGACAAGCCTTGTTTGGATCAGATCCATGATCCAGTTGTAGCCCGCTTGTGCAGTTACTAGAGCCATGAGTAAATTGACTGTCTGAACAGCCTCTTAAAGATGACGTCATCGATGATGTTTGTTTGGCCGACACTTTCGTGTGTTTAAATGATGAGGCTGATAAGCCACATTTTGATAGCAAATTGGAATGTTCTAATGACAAAATTTCAGAATCACGGCTGGTTAATAAACAGCTTAGTGACAAGGACATTTCCAAGTTGTTTGATAGGGCAGTAGACGAGTGTGATGTAACTCAAGACCCTGTGTGTTACTTTTGTAAGATTGGTGTTCTTATGCGCAAATGGCGATCGCCAGACGACACGTCTCACCTGATGATGAGTGGGCAATTAAGTATCAGATTGTAGTACCAAATTTATATCGTTCAGATATCCTCAGACTAGCCCATGAAACACCTCTTTCAGGCCATTTAGGTGTTAACGAAACATATTACAAAATTCTAAATCATTTCTATTGGCCAAATTTAAAGAAAGATGTTACGAAATTTTGTAGTTCATGCCACACATGTCAAATGGTAGGAAAACCAAACCAAACCATACCAAAGGACCCTCTACAACCAATCCCTGCATTTGAGGAAGCATTTAGTAGGTGATTATAGATTGTGTTGGGCCATTACCAAAAACAAAGTCAGGCAATCAATACATGTTAACAGTCATGTGTGCATCAACCAGGTTCCCTGACGCCATTCCTTTACGGAATATTAAGGCAAAAACTATTGTTAAGGCCTTAGTTAAGTTTTTCACTCTTGTCGGCCTACCCCAGTCCGTTCAGTCTGATCAGGGATCTAATTTCATGTCAGGAAGCTTTCAACAAGTCATGCAAGAATTGGGAATAAAGCAGTATAAATCATCTGCGTACCACCCAGATAGCCAAGGCGCATTAGAAGGATTTCACCAGATATTAAAGAACATGATTAGGACTAGGATGAAGGCATACATTTGTTATTGTTTACTGTTAAAGAGTCTGATCGAGAGTCTTTAGGCTTCAGTCCATTTGAATTAGTCTTTGGTCATACAGTTAGAGGACCACTTAAACTGCTAAAGGAAAAGTTCCTAGACAGTGATATTGACTCACGTAGCCTCTTACAATATGTGTCGGACGTTCGCACCAGGTTGACTAAAGCATATGATTTGGCCATGTCAAACTTAAAGTCAGCACAAAAATGTCTGAAAATAACCTATGATAAACATGCACTTAAACGAAGTTTCAAACCTGGTGAGAAGGTACTGGCTTTTCTGCCTATTCCTGGTAATCCACTTAAGGCTAGATATTATGGTGCTTATGTCATTGAAAAGAAATTAAGCGACTTTAAGTATGTAATTCAGACTCCTGACAGGCGTAAACACAAAAAGTTAATGTAAATATGTTAAAGTCATACATAGACAGAGATAGCACTAACAGTACTGTACAGCCTGTAAGTGTAGTTAGTTCTGACCCTGATAATAATGAAACTTGTGAAGAGCCCATGACAGCGGCGAAATTACAGAACTCTGACATTCTACTTAGTTTGGATTCCAATTTGAGTCCTCTTGAACCAGCGCGTCAGGGAGAACTTCGAACTCTGCTCAGTCAATATGAACATTTGTTTCCCGATATCCCCACTCGTACTGATAAAATTTCACATGACGTCAATGTCGGAGATTCTAATCCAGTGAAGCAGCACCCATATCGTTTGAATCCCATTAAACAAAACCTGAAAAAAGAGATTCAATATTTATTGGACAATGACTTCATTGAACCAAGTAATAGTAACTGAAGTACACCTTGTATCCTCGTCCCAAAGCCAGATGGCAGTTACAGGATGTGTACTGACTACAGAAAGGTGAACACCAAAACCGACACATTCCCTATTCCACACATTGACGATTGCATTGATAAAGTAGGAAGTGACAATTTTGTGTCAAAGTTTGATCTTTTGAAAGGATTTTGGCAAGTTCCACTGACAGATCGTGCGAAGGAGATATCAGCATTCGTCACTTCGGAGGGTCTGTTCCAGTACAAAGTCATGCCTTTTGGAATGAAAAATTCTCCGGCCACGTTCCAGCGTCTCATCAGCCGTGTGACTTCAGGTTTGGAAGGATGTGAGACATACATTGATGACGTCATTGTCTACAGCGATACATGGGAAGATCATCTACAGAGAATTCGCGCACTGTTCAATCGACTATGACGGCAAGCTGACAGTCAACGCTGGAAAAAGTGAATTTGGACATGCACGTGTGACATTCTTGGGTCATGTTGTAGGTCAGGATCAGGTAAAACCTGTAGATGCTAAGGTTAGTGCTGTCGCGCTATTTCCAAGTCCATCATGTAAGAGACAACTGATGCGTTTCTTGGGTATGGCTGGTTACTACAGAAAATTTTGTCCAAATTTTTCAGATATTACTGAGCCTTTAACTCAACTCTTAAGAAAAAGGGCAAGTTTTGCTTGGACCGATGAATGTGAAGCAGCTTTTGAAAACCTGAAAGCCATACTCAAGAGCGCGCCAGTTCTTTCAGCGCCAGATTTTGATTCACCTTTTAAACTGGCTGTAGATGCTAGTGATGCTGCTGCTGATTCCGTTTTTTAGAAGAAGTTTTAGGAGGTGTAGATCACTCAATATCTTATTTTCACGTAAATTTGACAAACATCAGAGAAATTATTCTACAATTGAGAAAGAATGTTTTGCAGAAACTTATAAAACAGGGCTACACCACCAAGCGCCTCCACTCAAAGTTTCTCAAATTTGGCGATACATATCGCATGCTGATAGCAAAATACGAGCGTAGCGTGCAAGATCTGGCTAATTCCGCTTTACCCGGGGCTAGGGGCCGTATGAACCCATGTACTTCAAGATCCTCATGGTACTCATATGAACAGTCACAATCAAAGCGTGACTGAGATACATCATTCTTTAGATGACGACTTTACAACGAATATTCTGGATTAAGAATACTGATCAGCGATACGGATTTGATATTTTTGGAACATCATGATGTCTTGCCGGCATCATTGAAACCTGTTGACCGCCTCTCTCTTGCAGGAAACAAGCCTATGTTTATGTATACTATGATTGTCTTTTTGAATTTGGTGCTAATACTGTTATATGGAATATGGAATAGGTCTTTGGATTATGGACGCGGATATTCTTTAATGGACGACGGCTGAATTATGAATGACGGACTAGACGCTTGTAATCCGCCTTTTGCCCTATTCGTAATGCCGGTTTCGGCCGCAAGGTGGCGCTAGCGCTCACGGCACTTTTGGTCTGTTCCGGTTGTCTGCTACACTGAACATGTGCAGGAGGGAAGGCGGGTATTGTATTTCGTCTCGTTTCGTCACAGATGGAGACGTCTTTGGTAGTTTACGTAAGTATAGTCATCAAGTCTAATTTTTACTCGTTTGTACAAGCATAATAAAAGCCGCTTTGTCAACAAATTGGGCAATCAAAGCTCGTCGTTGTTGTTGTTATAAAACATGGTGGGTGGCCGGCAGTTCAGCCTGATTAAACCACACTCTACTGAAAACAATCAGCAGGGGCCAGTTTGTTTGATCAAGTACTGTGAGAAATAATCGGATTATTAGTTAACCCGATTACCATGTAGCTGTTAATGTAGCTGTATGATTATAATGTGATAAACAAGAACCCAACCCGCCTCAGTTGGGACTGCTGATAGTGTTTCATAATTTTATTGTGAAAAGACACACTGAACAGGAAATTAATTAACTTCTCATAAATACTGAGGAAGTAGTTTTTGCACTAATAGCTACTTATTTTTAATTTTTTAATTATCTAATTACTATCTAAAAAAGCCGATTGAAGCCAGGAGAACCGCGACAATATTATCAGTGATAATGCCTCGACAATCGTACGGTACAGTAATCCTTTATCCCTGAGTCGATGCCACGCAAGTCTCTAGTATAACTAAGCAAATGTTTTATAACAACAACAACGACGAGCTTTGATTGCCCAATTTGTTGACAAAGCGGCTTTTATTATGCTTCTACAAACGAGTAAAAATTAGACTTGATGACTATACTTACGTAAACTATCAAAGACGTCTCCATCATTGAGAAAATCTGACGAAACGAGACGAAATACAATACCCGCCTTCCCTCCTGCACATGTTCAGTGTAGCAGACAACCGGAACAGACCAAAAGTGCCGTGAGCGCTAGCGCCACCTTGCGGCCGAAACCGGCATTACGAATAGGGCAAAAGGCCCATTGTCTTTACAACATTTTGATTTTATGTTACTTCTTCATCATTACTGTATTCAGTGATCACAATCCACTTGTTTTCATAAGTAAGATGACAAACAAAAATCAAAGATTGTTGAGATGGAGTTAGGTGTTACAAGAATACAATATTGAAATCAAACATATTAAGGGCAAGGGTAAGTTGATTGCTGATTGTTTGTCTCGCATATAATGTATATATGTTTGTCAGCATTTTTGTTTCAAACTTGAAACTTGTTTCTAGAACATATAGCTTATTTACGTATTAGTATGTTGGTCAGCCACTCGGAGTTTTCTGGAAGGCTGTTGTAAACTGTATCTAGGTCAGATGACCCGAGTACAGGCATGGTACCGTACACAATGGTACAGGCATGGTACGAACGTGATACACCCGAGTACAGGCATGGTACCGTACACCGTGATACAGGCAAGCTACAGACGTGATACACCTGAGTACAGGCATGATACCGTGCATCATGGTACAGGCATGGTACACTATGGTACAGGCATGGTACGAACGCGATACACCCGAGTACAGGCATGGTACACAATGGTACAGGCATGGTACGAACGTGATACACCCGAGTACAGGCATGGTACCGTACACCGTGGTACAGGCATGCTACAGACGTGATACACCTGAGTACAGGCATGATACCGTGCATCATGGTACAGGCATGGTACACTATGGTACAGGCATGGTACGAACGTGATACACCCGAGTACAGGCATGGTACACAATGGTACAGGCATGGTACGAACGTGATACACCCGAGTACAGGCATGGTACCGTACACCGTGGTACAGGCATGCTACAGACGTGATACACCTGAGTACAGGCATGATACCGTGCATCATGGTACAGGCATGGTACACTATGGTACAGGCATGGTACGAACGCGATACACCCGAGTACAGGCATGGTACACAATGGTACAGGCATGGTACGAACGTGATACACCCGAGTACAGGCATGGTACCGTACACCGTGGTACAGGCATGCTACAGACGTGATACACCTGAGTACAGGCATGATACCGTGCATCATGGTACAGGCATGGTACACTATGGTACAGGCATGGTACGAACGTGATACACCCGAGTACAGGCATGGTACACAATGGTACAGGCATGGTACGAACGTGATACACCCGAGTACAGGCATGGTATCGTATACCGTGGTACAGGCATGCTACAGACGTGATACACCTGAGTACAGGCATGATACCGTGCATCATGGTACAGGCATGGTACACTATGGTACAGGCATAGGATTTTCGTCATGGTAAGGCAATGTATATTTTGATCAGGGTTATCATGGTAATATCATATGAAGATGGCAGCGAAATGGAGAAGGTCAAGTCCGACATCCCCACGTAAGACGAACTTCCCAAAGGCGACAGTTGGCCATTCAGATAGCTCCAAATCCATGTCAATTATATGATCACAAAACATGTCTGTCTGTCATAATCCAGCTGTATCCGAAATAAAATAACACAATCGAGATCTTTTCAATTTTGTTATTAAATCACGCTGATGACAATGCTAGTGATGTAAGGTTTTATAATGTCACGCAAGTAACGGACGGCATCTGACGAAGGGAGGGGAATTTTCTAACTTATACATGCAACGATTTATGTATTGTGCTGATAGCTAATGAGAAATTGGACAGGGCTATAATATGGACGTTATACTTAACTATCTGATGCGCGTGTTTATACATTCAGGTCATGATCCTATATCATCGTTATTCTGTATAAGGTGCGATAAGAATATTATAGCCTCGTTATCGGTTACCCCGTTAAATTAGTTATTTTTATCATGTCCCTTGCCCTGTACAGTCATTTATAAGCTACGGACATAAGCATTTTGAATCGGTGTATTCACAGATGCCAGGCTTCAAGCTCAGTCCAATTGGTATATATATATCGGAGATGAAATCACGACCACATTATGAAAGAAACCATATTCGATGAAGACTTCCAGTGGCCGCCTTATTGTTATTACTCATAACAAAATGAAATCACCACTAGGAATTTCTGACTATATGAGCCTTATTATAAATTTTAACTTATATTAATGCTAATCGTTGAGAGGGTTGGACATAATAAATCATTTGTATTCAGCATCAACAAACCACAATCAGTTTACAGCTACATCTCCTACCATTTGCCTCAGACAACAATTGATATTCCATTCATAGAAATCGTTTGGTATGATCATGATATAATAATACTCAAATAAATGTTTACACAAATAAATGATTAGGTTGATGAATCGTTGCATTGGAGTATCGTTTCATATCAACAGAATTCACGGTTTTGAACATCTTGTTATAGAAAAGTTCATCAGTTATTCATACTTGTGCATCTAGGTAGTCTAAATTACACAGATGTATCCAAGGATGTGTGTTAAAATATAGGTCATTATATGGCGTGTTATTAAAACTGCACAGACAGACACGAGTGGACCAATTTCTCTGTTTTTCAAGTCACTTGTGTTAATTTAAATATACATGATTATAGAGCTTTCATATGCAAAATACAACCCTCTAGTCCGGCATTCAATATTTAGTCGTCGACCATTAAATAATTTTCGCGTGCATAATTCAAACACCTAATTCATATAACAGCACTAGCATCAAACTCAAAGACTCAATCATAGTATACACAAACATAGGCAATTTTCTGCACGACAGAAGCGATCAACAGTTTTCAATAATGCCGGAAAGCCATCATGATGCTCCAAAAATATCAAATCTCTATCGCTGTATCGTTGTAAATCGTTAACTAAGGTTTCAAGAAAAAAAGGCTTTATCCTATTTTCAACTTCTGAATTGCAAATAGAATATTCGATGAGGCTAAGGCTGATTTATATGTAAATACAATTAATTCGTGAATCGAGAGATGCCACGGTGAGTCCGCGGGTCATTGACTTATAAGATTATATCATTATTATGAGCCTTGTTTTCGGAGACATGAGTTTGGATATTAATGTTAATACGGCTCAATATTGACCCTTAGTAAGGCTCATTATTGACCTCCTATTCAACTTTTCTTCGCGAAAATTCTGAATGTAATGTATTTTCAGTAACACTATGGTAATTGAGTTGGTTCTGGCAACGTCATTTCATCATTTGCAATTAGCCACCTGTACAGGTAATATAGTTGAATGGCAGAGAAATGTTATTGCTATTAAGCTGTAAATATGTGACCAAAGTTTGCCTTTTTATCGAGTAATCTCCATCGATATTCTCAGACGTCAATTGTTATGTTTGCGTCACATCTACCCACTCTAATTAAGTAGCGATATTTGCTGAAACAGTAATGCACACACGGTCGAGGTGAATCAGTACCGGAAACAACTGACAAAATTATCCGTGACACTTTAAATAACCGACCAACACCTCCGCTAGGAGTGTCTGTGTGATATTTTTAAGCCTAAGCAAGACGCTGAAACCTGAAATTACAAGCGTCTAGTCCGTCATTCATAATCCAGCCGTCGTCCATTAGAGAATATCCGCGTCCATAATCCAAAGACCTATTCCATTTCCATATAACAGTATTCGCACCAAATTCAAAAAGACAAAAGTATACATAAACATAGGCTTGTTTCCTGCAAGAGAGAAGCGGTCAACAGTTTTCAATGATGCCGGCAAGACATCATGATGTTCCAAAAATATCAAATCCGTATCGCTGATCAGTATTCTTATTCCATAATATTCGTTATAGAGTCGTCATCTAAAAAATGATGTATCTCAGTCACGCTTTGATTGTGACTGTTCATATGAGTACCATGAGGATCTTGAAGTACATAGGCTCATACGGCCCCTAGCCCCGGGTTAAGCGGAATTAGACACATGTTACGAAACGTAGCCCCATAGATCTTGCACGCTACGTTCACCACTGTGTGAGAGATGCGTATATGTAAAGCGTCAAGTCTGACATTCAATACCAAGCTGTCGCTCATAAAGAATTTCCACAATAAGTTATTCACAAGATTAATGTCGTGAATGTGGCAAATGATTACTTGATAATATCACTTCGGCATTTCTGTAAATGTAATAGCGAGGGAATCCATGAAAGTTATTAGAGAGTACGGGTCCTGGAAATCATGCCAACAACGCAACCGTCTTCCTCTCCTACAGTGAATTCCCGAGAGTTCACAGATTTACCGTGTGCGAATAGTGACACATGTGTCTGACATTTACAAGCAAAACCATTTGATTGTCAATTTATTCGAACGGTCCGATTTGTTGTGAAATATTGCTGTAATAGACTGAAAAAGAAAATACCAAACCATCCCATTTTCTGCAATCGATTGACAACCGAAAACAATAACCTATACCAGGATTTCTAATACTGTCGCGAAAGCTTTTGTGTTATCCATCAGTACATATGGTTTCTTTAAGTGGCATTTAGAAGTTGGGAAGTAGATAAATAAACAAATTGCTTATGGATAACAACTTCTAGTTTATTCAGGACGACGTTTCGATACAGGTACTGATTATTTACTTATTGATGTCATTGACTTGAGAACGATACTAGTACCTGTATCGAAACGTCGTCCTGAATAAACTAGAAGTTGTTATCCATAAGCAATTTGTTTATTTATCTACATCAGTACATACATTACTAAATGTGTAAAATTAAATTTATTAATCAGCAAGAGCCAGTTCCTTAACCCTACCTGGCCTGGGCGTTTTGGGAGCTGTCCTGGCCTGGCCGGAAAGAGAGGGGCATTTCGGATCGCCCTAAATATTTCTCTTACCACTTGAACTATGGGGTTGAAACTTACCACACGGTATCCTTGGGTTCATCTCTACCGGAACAAAATCCAAGATGGCCGCAGCACTTAACTTTTTGTCGTTCCGGAGATAGCGTACCCGCCCCCCCCCCCTCCCCTCCCCAACGCCACAAGGCCTGGTAGGGTTAAATTTAATCGATAGCATACAATGGAGTAATGGTGGTTGGGACAGAGTACGGGGTAATATGGCAAGACTGGTAGGAATCCACAGCCTGATATTCTGACAGCATTGTATACAAATATGTCTAAGGGCCACGTGTGGTTCTCGTATGTTACGATGCTGCTGTATTTCAACCACCCTTTGTTTGTGGTGGTTCATTTGGTGACATTTTCGGATGAGACCAGACAGCCCCTAGCAATTGCTTAAGCAGAATTTAATACATGAAACAAAGAGCATGGAAAATATGATAACTTAAAATCTTGAAATAGAAAAATGTAAAAAGTTAGTAATGCTTGTAATTTATCTAAATATCACGCTGTCAGCAGTTTCTAAATAAGATGGATAAATATCTTGGTGTTTCGGTCTTCAATATATATGAAATAAGAATACCGGTAAAGTACGTTGTCTCCTTCATACAAGCCAGATTGTGTACAGCTCGTTCGAATCTGGCGCGGTATAAACCAGTGATATTCATAAAAACCGTCCTGGAAAAGTAAAAGTCTATACAGAAAATATTTCGAGATTGAAGGAAGGCACAATTTTGAGATTGATGGAATTGAAGCGATACACAAGAGGTGGGGAAAATTGACGTCTGGTGAAAAGCAACCATATGACTCTACAGGCAAGCATACATCGACACCTAACATTCAGACACGAGAATACGGTCGATTCTCGGACGCAGCCTTAGTATTTCAGCCGCGCTTTTGTTGCAGCTATTCATGTGGAGACTATGATGTATCCACACGGTCCCTAGCACCTGCTTAAGCGGAATTAGATTACGCTAGCTCGGGAGCTGTGATGACAGATCAGCTCAAGCAACTCATCTGATGCTAATGGGTGAGCATCATTGACGTCTGGTGGAGTAAACGCCTTAACATGGGGTAACCTGGTAAATGCAAGAAACCTAGAGAAACTAACCTGTAATGCTCGACGTCGTACGGCTTAAATTTCCCACCGAAACAAACCTACATATATTTGTCGAGTGACATGTACAGAGAAAGCACAATTATGAGATTGATGGAAAGCACAATTGCTCCTCTCCGCATACGCATGTTATCAACATCATTTCGCCTTCGTAACACACATGTCATCGTGTTTCGTCTACACTGTTGCAGTACTCTCTTCAAAGCCATCGAGTTACATAACGGACACACTTTTATAACAATGCCAGAATTAGTGTATTTGTAAACCAAATAAAAATAAAATAATGATGCTGTACTATATAAAGCCTACATAAAGTTCCAACTGCGTGGATGAAAGTCTACAAGTGTAAGAGTTTAAGATTATTTTATTATGTAAGAATATAATAATTTGACGAATGTAGATGTAGCATGAACCACACAAATTCGCGAGTGTAGACTAAAATAAAGTATTGAAGAGTCGATTAGCTGTCGGGATTCATCTGTTATGTAAGAATATGCTAACTTTATGAAGATAGTATGTATCACATATATCTGATACGTAAACTAATATAAAGCATTGAAAAATCGATTAGCTCTAAGGGTTGATTTGTTATGTAAACATATATATATATATCAATTTTATGAACGTACAATGTATAACACAAATCTGCGAGTGTAAACTTTCATAAAGTATTAATAAATCGATTAGGGTTTAAGATACCTTTGTTGTGTAAAAATGTATTAAATTGATGAAGGTCGAATTTGGAGCGCAAGTCAGATATGTGAAAGGACTCTCAGATGCCATGAGATAATAAGCTAGCATAGTGGCACAAAAGGTCGGAAGGCAGTTTACTAAACAAACATGGCGTACTAGGTGCATTTACTAAAAGTGTATTATTAAGGAATCGGTCGGTGGAGAAAAAAGTTAGTGGTAATAGGAAAATAATGAGAATCCTATCTGTCACGGGAAAGACGGGATAACATGTACTCAACTCACACAATGTCGGTTACAGAGAACTAGGGAACTAAGCCAGATGGAAACAGAGGAAAAAACGTTCGTGAATTTCCATTGATTTTTCAGTGTGATTTGTTGAGTGGTCCTGAGAGGCTAGAAGTTTAATTGTAATTTCCTAATTGCTCTTGCCAATTCTCAAAGTCATGCAGCAATTGACTGTCTCATGCACATATAATCTGTCCTGAAGTGCCACATTCATTAACATTGGTAAGCAGGCTCATGCCAAATAAGCCTTACAAGACTATAAGCCTTTGGAAATCAAATATATTGAGCAGATTAAACATTACCTATTTGGTAGTTGTGGGTATAACTGGTATAAATTTGCACTTTTATCCATATACGAATGAAAAGAGTTAATTTCCCCATTGACTGGACGAAAAAACTTGACCAAACATGCGGGATTATACTAAAGACTACCATAGATACAATATGTTAAACAAAATATGTTCAATAAGCTATTGTCAATTCTGGTACTACTTTTGTCATTTTGTTTGCCGCTAACGGAAATGTCCTACATGTGTATGCGAAGATTCACCTTTACTGTTACGATAATCTCTTCAAATACGCTAAAGATGGGTGTATATATGACCGGTTTTATTGGTAAAATCCAGGATAAAGTTGATGTAGTGACAAGTGTATTGACCATCCACTCTCTAGTTATATATGAAAATTCCAACTTAATGTATTATTTTATTCATTTATTCATGTTTTCTTCCCATGCATTTGAGCATTCCGAGCAACCTTGGTGAGGTTGACGTGATTTGGTATGTGTCTCACATGATGACATCACACCAGCGTCGCACAGAATTCTAATTTCTCGCAAAGTTTAAGGTCGCTCGTACCATCAAAATGGGAATGGCAGCGGAAAGATGAAATTACAACACATATAAGGGAAGTGGGAAGAGGTGCCGACATACTGACAGAGCCACATTCACAGCATTGTCTTCTGGTTAACCTATTCTAAGCACATACCAAGAATCTAACGATTCGTGATATGTGTTGTATCTCGGGTATGCTTTTATTGTACCTGTTCATGTGGCAACTTGGATGACATGACCACACGGCCCCTAATGTCCATTATTATATGTGCATACTATTAATATTGCGTGTATAAGCACATTCTACTATTGTATTAGACCGTGAACGGTACTAATCTTGAGCAACGGACACATTCTTGTGAAATTAGTGTTAAGTCAATCTGCAAATGACGCCCGATTACGACAGCATCAGTTCTAACGGCCTCGTTGTCGTGCAGCACCTGCTGGAACGAATATGGCTGCGTTCAGTTGCGCTGAGACAGAGGAATGAATTAAATAATAATTTCTCGTCTTCAGTTGCCAAAAATACTTGGTACTCATTAGTAAATATCTTCTGGACCCTGTAATCGTATTTTAATTGAGCGAAGCATTCCTTTAAGACACTGCCTCATTTGATAACTCAAGATACTGCAATACAAGCGTCTAGTCCGTCATTCATAATTCAGCCGTCGTCCATTAAAGAATATCCGCGTCCATAATTTAAAGACCTATTTCATATCCATATAACAGTATTAGCACCAAATTCAAAAAAGACAATCATAAACATAGGCCAGTTTCCTGCAAGAGAGAAACGGTCAACAGTTTTCAATGATGCCGACAAGAGATCATGATGTTCCAAAAATATAAAATACGTATCGCTGATCAGTATTCTTAATCCATAATAATCGTTCTAAAGTCGTTCTCTAGAGAATGGTGTATCTCAGTCACGCTTTGATTGTGACTGTTCACATGAGCACCATGAAAATCTTGAAGTACATGGGTTCATACGGCCCCTAATTTAATTAAACCTAACAGTAGACAAGTTATTTCGGTGACATGTGTTTCAATTATTCGCCCCTGCCTGATATTGTTCATTTGTAAATAAAAACGAAAAATCGTGTTTATTGTGTCAGTAACCCCCTTGATTAATGAGCTATTTACCGTTGAATATGGGTTGAGCTAGTCTAGTGCCTCTCTTATTTATACACGCAACGATTTCCTTCCGCCACAAAAACTGTACCATACGTTGGTCCTGAATAGCAGATTTCTGATGGAGGATCTAATTTTGAATGCTAAATATCTTCGAATGTAGATAAAAAAACTGTACTGATTTTGCGGCTGTGAGAGATTCTTTTTACCGAGCAGCTAGTTTGGACGATCTTTTTGGTCGTGTGAGAGAGGATTTGATGTTGAAGTATTTGAGAGCAATCAGTTTGTTAAATAAATTTTGATGTATTTACCAACTCTTTGATGTGTTTTGTCTGCCATTTTTAGAAGAATTTTTGTTGGATTGTTGATTTAGTTAGGCAGAGTTTTATTTGATCGTCGCTGTATAGAGGAATTATTGCTGAACGCGACGTTAGATCTAATTATCTCTTTCTCTGTAGCTAAAAACATGTTGAATACTCCCATAATCACCATACCATTAAACTATTCTGAGCTTATAAATGCCACTTTAGGAAGGTCTATTAATTACATGCATTGTCCCACCAGCGTGTCTCTCGACGCGACTGATGTTCAGATATACGGGTTTGGATAATTTGACAGTATCCATGGATTGGCATTAGGTATTTTGAATTTTGACAAATTATATTGAGTCACAAAATTCAATTTAGTCACGACCACCAATGTACATGAATCTATTTCATGAAATCATGAAATAAACGAACGTTATTGCATCGGTGAGTGTAGGCTTAGTATACTATGTCGAATTAGTGTATAGGCAACCCACCAGAAATCCGCTTTAAAAACATCGGATCTTGAAGATCCAGTTGTGCTAGATCAATCAAAGTGCATCAATTTTATCCTGGCAGCATTAAAAGGCGTTAACTTAGCATGTGAATCGCAGAGCTCTGGAAGGACCAAAATATGTTAAGTTATCGCATACTAACATATTGCCCACTAACTAAGAAGCAGGCAGTTCACTGCACACACATTACGTATTCTGTAGATGTTCTGAAGGAGTATTCTTAAGAAATTGATCCGAGGAAAGAAAAAAACTTCAACGGTAATGAGAAAATAATGAGAAATTTCTCTGTCAGAGGTAAGACGAGGTGTAACATGAGTTTAAACTGCAGCGAAATGAAACAAGGGAGCAAGTTC